>WBND01001289.1:37118-57945 GCA_013398595.1 Tychaedon coryphoeus
AGTGCAGCAGTGTGTGTAAGAGATTTAGATAACTAACTTGTTTCTAAGGTTTTGACCCTAATCAGGAAAAGAACCGTAGGAATCCCTTTTTACTTCTTTTCTAGGGCTATGGGTCTCTAATACCACATGGATTGTTATTTCTTAACATGACTTTTCAAAATCACCGTGAAATACCTTATATAAGTTTCCCTCTAAGTGAAAAGCTTCATATAGTTATCTTTCATAAAGGAATAGAGAGACTCATTCCCAGAGGGCTCTTCCATATTTCTTCAGCTCTTGAAGAAGAAGCAATCAGCAATACCTAAGTATGTCTGCAAGGCACTGAAGGGAGAAAAGTCTCCACATTTTTGACCCCATCTTTTAAGTGGAAAATAGAAAAGATGGAATTGCTTTAAAGGAATCAGAGAATACCTTGCTGAATATCTTGGAGTCTCTTTTTCCTCCAGTATTGTCTCTCCACATCAAGTTTTGCTCCCATCATGCACCTTAGACACCTTTGTGAGGAACAGCTTAATGAAAGTGGGAGCTGGTTATGAGTATTTTTGACAAAATGCATTTGCATGGGGCACTAACAGGTGTGACTAAACTTCCAGAAAGAAAGTCCATTGGATGTAGTCTTGTACTAAAATCACAAAAAAAGAGGCAACAGTGCTTACTTCATACACAGTACTCAAGTTCAAATCTCACCTCAATTAAATAGCTATCTGTAGAAAGTGAAGTGCTTCTAACAAGAGAATATTAAATGAGACTCACTCCAGGATAGTGAGAGAATTTGAAGTTGCCGTGGTTTAACCCTAGCCAGCAACCCAGCCCCATCCTGCCACTCACTCACTGCCCCACCAGCAAGGCTGGGGAGAGAATCAGAAGGGTAAAGGGCAGAAAACTCATGGGTTGAGATAAAGACACTTAAATAGGGGAAGCAAAAGCTGTGCACACGACCAAAACAATTAATTCCCTGCTTCCCATGGGCTGGCAAGTGTTCAGCCATCTCCAGGAGAGCAAGGCCCCATCACACATAATGGTTACTTGGGAAGAAAAACACCCCCACATCAAATGTCACTTCACATCCCACTTCACATCCTGAGCACGATGCCGCAGGATCTGGAATATCCCCTTGGTCAGTTGAGGTCACCTGTCCTGGCTGTGTCTCCTTCCAACCTCCCTTGCACCCCCAACTTCCTTGCCATCAAGGCAGTGCAAAAATCAGAAAAGGCCTTGGCTCTATGTGAGCCCTGCTCAGCAATAACAAAATCATCTCTATTTTGTTAACCCTGTGCTCAACACAAACCCAAAACAGCCCCATGCTAGCCACTCCGCAGAAAATTAACTCTACCCCTGCTGAAAACAGCAATGACCAAACTTAAATGGGAGGCTACAAACTTAAAGGCTACATAATTGCCCTAGATGCTGGGATGTGGGATGTTCTTACTCTTTTTAAAGAAATATTAGAAAGGTTTGTTGATTTCACTGCTGGACAGACCAGAAAAATTTTTGAATTCAAACCTCACAGGTCAGAATGGGCGGATGAATTGTTATCAGAGAAATATTTTCCCAGATATTTGCTTGGTATATTTGGAATTTGTAAACATAATCTATTCCCTCTCTAAGAAATGAACCCTTTGTAACACGGTACAGCACAAATACCAGTGTTCTTGGAGGAACTGAAGTATTTGAACAGTTTTCTTCACTGAGACAGAGCTGTAGATATCTACAGGACAGCTGCAGATATGGCCTGCCATTCTTCCATGATTTGTGAATGAATCTGTGATCTTCAGTCTTCAGGTACACTTAGTTTCAAAACAGTTCTCAGTTTCCATTATTTGATGCTTGAACATTAGTGATCTGTTGGTAATGTTCTACTCATAATTCATTTTGGAGCTTGACTCCTTCTGGCCACTAGACTACCAAGATATCTGGTTATGCAACCAAGCATTTGGTAAGCACTGGGTCCACCTGTTCTGCTTAGAGTTTTATTCCTTCATATCATTGTACGTGGAACGGTCTCATTAACCTGCTGACAGCTGCATCCCCTAAATCTCACTGTGTTCACCCCACATACTATCTTGCTTGAGGTTTATTTCTTGTGCTGTGCTGAACTGCAGCAGAAATGTATGCTGCACAGTATACTGCTGGCACTTTCTGGTCTAAACCCACTTTTTCCTGTGCCTGAAACCCACAAAGAGAGGTCCTCAGACTTTTATCTGTGGAGTAGAGCTTGTGGCTGCAACTCAAAGCATTTAACACTGACAGGTGGCATCGAAACTCCTCCTGGAATGTTTCCTATGCTTCCACATCTGGAGAGGCAGAAGTGCAGAAAAAACTTATGTGAAGCTAACACAGTCTTTAAAGCTTAGAAATTAAAATATTTTTAGCCTGTGTATTCAGAGCTGCATATTATTCCTGGGGTTTGTACTCTGAGCAAAGTTATGCACATACAAATAATGTATTTACTTTCTGCATATAAAAGCATGTATATGGAACAAGTTTGAAAATCTGGAGTGGTTTAAACTGAGTGGAATTGTTTTGAATAATTAAAATTATTTTATTTCCCGTGAACTCACAACTATCATTCCTTGGGAAACTTGCCACCTTGAAAAGAATTACAAATTATTCTCTAAACTCCAATCTTGAGATGAAGCATTGAAAAGACTGACTCATCAGTGTGAAAGCAATTCAGATCAATAAATCTGGGAGCTCTCTAGCCAATATAAAACAATAAACTGATCCTACAAAACATTCCAAACTATTTTTTTTCCTTAAGACTGAAACACTTTTATACTACCCTAGGGAAAGTATATAATCTTCTACAAAAACCAGACAGTAAAGATTTTTTTTACTCCATAAAATCTTGAAATCTGGGATTATAGACAATTTATACTGAAATAAAACCTTGGTCTTCCAAGATTTCTTTTTCTGCAGAAAAATAGAAGAAAATCTGTCTGAAAGAGAGGACTAATGTAGCATATGAGAAACCCAGATGTTACCCTGTTTTTCTTGACCAAGGCCAGGAATTCATACCCTCTCCTGCCAAGTCCAGGTAGATGCTCTGACCAGCAGCCTGTTCTGGCCCCAGGAGCTACTTCTTTGATTACTCAATCTATCTTGTGTCTAAGAGATATTTTGGTCTGCAACACCCATTTGTATTTCCTCAATACAAAACAGCAAAAACATTCCCAAAGAGCTCCACGTTTGACTGTGTTTCTGTTTTGGCAAAGAACTTATCATGTGCACATAATTTAAACCTCAGCAAACTTGGAGTTCTACAGTCCATGAGGAATGTTATGCTGTCATATGTAACACAGGTACTGCAGAATGTATTGCAGATTTTTCACAAACAATGTAGTTTAGATTATATACTAAGCAATTTGGAATTTAGTAGCATCTGGGTTGGTAATGCTCTGACAGCTCATTCTGTGAAAAATATGATAATTACTCTTTGGGTTTGGAGAGTTCAGCTACCAAAGTTTCATTCTGTGATTTGTTAGCTGACATGGTAAGGGAGTAAAGATCAGTTTGTCACTATGACAGAAACTGGGTTTAGTACTGCCGTGGAGGAAATGGCTGCCAGAGAGCGGGAAGAAGAGTGCAGAGCTGCCAAGTTAATGGCCTTCCATCATCCTCTGAAGACTGGGTGGGTACTGGATGCCTGACAATGTCTTGTTACTCCTAACCACATCTGTGCTAGCAGTATTGGTTTTTTATAGTTAGAAGTCTGGCTGTTTAAAAGAAGATGAAATATCAGATTTACTCTGTCCCTTGTTTCATTCTTGACCATAAAATCATAGAATATTTTGGATTGGAAGGGACCTTAAAGACTATCTAGTTCAACCCTCCTGCCATGAGCAGAGGACAGCTTCCCTGGGCAACCCGTGCTAGTGCTTCACCACCCTCACAAGAAAGAATTTCTTCCTAATAACTAATCTAAATCTAATCTCTTTCAGTTTGAAGCCCTTATGCTTTGTTGTGTTGCTTCATGCTCTTGCATGCTGATCCCTCTCCAGATCTCTTATAGGCCCCTTCTGGGTACTGAAAGGCTGCTGTGAGGTATCCCTGGATTCTTCTTCTTTCCTGGCTGAACCTCATCTCTCTCCCAGCAGGCCCTCATGGCAGAGGTGCTCCCTCTTTGTGATCATCCGGGTGGCCTCCTCTGGATCACTCCAGCAGTTCCATGTGCTCCCTGTGCAGGGACCCCAGAGCTGGATGCAGGGTTCCAGCTGGGGTCTCAGCAGAGCAGAGCAGAGGGGCAGAATCCCCTCCCTCCCCTGCTGCCCACGCTGCTTTGGATGCAGCCCAGGACACGTTTGGCTTTCTGGGCTGGGAGTGCCCATGGCTGGGTCATGTCCAGCCTCTCACCACCAGCACCCCCAAGTCCTTCTCACAGGGCTGCTCTCAATTCCTTCTCCACTCAGCCTGTGTTTGTGTTGGGAATTGCCCCAACCCAGATGCAGGATCCTACACATGGCCTTGTCCAACTTGATGAGGTTTGCATGCATGGACCTTGCAAACCTGATGACCGTAATTGAGTGTTACGAGAAGGCAAAATAAAATATTTGGTGACCCATTCCATTATGCCTACATTACCCTATAAATGGATTTTTTTTTTGGTTTTGAGTTTCTTACGGTAATGAAAGGAGGCATGGATTATCTCCATGAGTGAGAATTAAGAGTTTAGCTTTTTTCCGTATTACAGAAACCAAGCTGTGATTTATTACATGTTGCAACCAATTGTCTTGATAATATGGCAACTCTTCCTTGGGATGGTTTGTTAAAAAGGTCTTGAAGACAAGCTTAGCCCACCCAAGGGCTGGTGTCAACACTGACAGATGTCCTGGTGCAGTGATTGTATATGACAGGGATGACACTGACCTTTCAACTCTGTCAAGCCTGCTTGTTGACCTAAAGAAAAAAACGTGGTCAGGGATTGGAAAATCTCCTATAGGGAGAGAATGAATTCTGAATTCATGTGACTGAGTAAAACCTAGGCAGAACATCTCTGTTAGGCAGAAAAGAATAGAAAGATTAAAACCAGCCTGAGAAATACTCCAGACCTTTCTCTTTAAATGCTACATAGAATATAGAAAGTTTTACTGTACTCACTTTTACTTGCCAATATGCCTCAAAGAGACATGAAAATTGCAGACATGAGAAAAAATAATCAGGTGCAAAGTGAGATCTCCTATTGGAGATCTTTCTTATGCAGATATTTTTTGTGCATTTAAGACAGGCTAGATATATGAGAGAAGAAAATATTGGAAAAAATAAAACGCAAGAACAAATCTACTCCTAAAAGGCACAGCTGGAATTTCTTGTTTATTCCTAATTTCCATATCTAACACTTTCAATTTGCAAGTAAAAAGATATGGTGTTTATCCTGGATACCAAGTCAATTTCTTTGTACCCTACCTGTCATTGCCACTTGTACTCTGCAAGTAATATAGGTAGTGCCACCTGCACTAGAACTCATTCTATCTGGGATCTTCAATATGCTCTTTATGGGACATGTTCAGCCCTTTATTGAGCATGCAAATGTAATTCCCTGGATTTAGTAATGCTTAGAGAGGAATGAATGCCGATGCTCGCAGCTAGACTGCCTCCGTGTTGCCTAGCGGAATGAAACTGCTGTTTCCAAGGCCAGTATATGCACCCAGCTCCTGCAACATACAAAGTTGAAACATGCATCTTATACAGCCTAATTAGCTGGTTTTCCCAGCCTCATCACCAATACCTGAAATGCAGATTAAATATGTTCCGTGAAATTTTATTTTTTATTGTATGTATTTATTTTCAACTCTTAATCTCTTAGCCAGCTACTGAAAGCTCAGGTCCTAAATTATCAGTTTTTCAGAATTTTACCTGTCTTTGTGCAACTTTGCTGCCAGGTAGTCATAGAGGTTGCACTCTATGTTTCAGTATGATTGCAGTCGCACAATCACTCATTTTCTTCCTGCTTTTATGCCCAGCTGGTGCTGGCAGGGTGTCAGTGAGCTGCTGTCTGAATTCTTCCTGTTACGCAAAAGCAGTGGTATAACAGCTGAACTTGTGCTGCACCGCTTCTTATTTGAACAGAGGCATTTAAACTGTTTGCATATTTCCTCATGTTCTCATTTTCTGCCTCAAATATTTCCTCTTGCCAAGCGCCCTTCTCTGTCATTGCTTCTGAACCTTAACATTCAGCTCCCCAGGCCTGGTTTGTTATCCCTACAGCCAGCTAACAAATTCTCTTGCAATTATACAGTCCCCAATCCTTCTCTCACAAACAATTTGCCTTTTGCACTCAGGAAAAATGGCTTGAGTCAGAATATTCACATATCTCAAATCTTGCAATGCAGTGTGGATCCTTTTTATTGGGACTATAGGGCGGTTTGTTCTCTCAACATGGTATGTGAAGTGGGATCACTGGTGTATATCACCTTCGATTTGTTTCTCAAACAGAATACAGAATATCTTTTTCAACAAAAGTTTGCACACACTTTCTAGATCTGTTTTTCTAGGCAAGTTCAATCTAAACTGCTACCATGACAAAAAGGGGAAATCCTCTTGAGTGTGAAATTCCTACTCTGGTGTGCAAGATGATGTATAACTGAATCCACAATTTGCAGTTTTAACTAGGCAATCTGGATGGTAGCCTCACATGAAATTTGTTCAATTCTACCTCAAGTTCATTATGATATAAACTGAAATGTACCTCTCTGCAGGATTTTGCTAAAAGCCTGATTCCAAACATGTACCTCATCAGAAAGAGTTTGCAATCACCAGTTTTGCACAATATTTTGCATAAACAGCTATATAAATTAAATTACCACCTATTAAAAATTTGAATTAAAGGTTAATTACAACTGTTTTAGCAATGTGGAATGCAACTTCTTGATTTGGGCAGAACTACAAAAAAATTGTCTGCTGTGATATTTACTCTTCCTTGATTCGATCTCATAACAACTTAAATATTGTACTGAAACATATTTGACATACAAATATTTTTCAGCTGAATATGCCCAGGAATTAAAATTTATTTGAAGTGTCATGACACTGAGGTTAACACCATTCAGTCTTTATATGTTATTTAGACACAATTCTCAGCCCTTGGACAAGTCTACAATATAGCCAGCTATGCCAGCAGCTTGTGCATAGCTGGAACAGTAAGTGCCTTCTCAAAGATTGGGAAGTTTGAATCCAAAGCAGAACTTCACTGGATCCAGCAATATAAGTAAAGAGCTGTCTTACCTAATAAGTAGAGAATGCCAGGGAGGGGAACAGAAGTGTGATTCTTGTTCTACACAGTTAATTAGCTAGTTAAGCTCAAAATAGAAGGAAACATCTAATGCTACTCAGCAGTAAACCTTATCCTAAAGCTAAGGTCATTCCTATGTAATGAGAAAGAAACAAAATACAAAAGTTATTTGGTTTAAATTAGTGGATAGAACATTTAATGGGGTAGATTCTAAAGTGCCTTTATTTTCTGATCTGGAGAAGAGATCCAATACAACCCACTTTTATTAGATACAAAGGTTTGTGTTTTTTTCTTCTGTAGACTTATTTAATTGTCTATGAATATTTTTTTAGGAGCTGGGAGTTAGACTAACTCGATGAGTGCTCTATTTTCTACTTCTTCTTACCAATTTTCCTAGGAAATTCTCTTTAGCTGTGTGAAGCAAAATAGCCACAGGTGGAGAAATATGGAAATAGAGAAACAGAAAGTCCATGTTACTGTGCAATTCAGGCACTGTCCAGAGGCATGGAAAATTTATACAAGATCTTGATCCAGATCAGGCCAAATGTTGGATCAGATTCATGCTCTGGTCTACTGGCTTGTGGCAGAGAGCACTTCCTTCCAGTTTTGTCAATCACAGCCTTTTGTAGAAGGTTTAATTCAGATTCACACCCTAAAACCACCTTTATATAGAAATAGGCACAGTGGAGGAACACCTACTAGCGCTTACCATGAGCAAAGATGCCTGTTAAAACAATGACATTAGGTTGTAGATGGCATCATGTATGCAGAGCCACTTGTTTTGGCATGCTGAAATTTTACTCAATGTGGATATGGCTTAATGGGTATAGCAAGGCTTGCAAATGGTGGAGTCCTCTTGGTGCAGAGTTTCTTGTGTTTTATGCCTCTAATTGCATTTTTTCAGTTGTAATGTCTGGAAGATTTTCCTGAAGATGCGAGATGTCTCTGCAGGTTGAAAGAATTTAAAACTGGAATTCCTTTCAATTTACTTTCTTTAAAATGGGAATAGCATTCCTCCCCTTAGTTTCTGTAACTCATGCTGCAAGCTCAGAATCTGTCTCAGTCTTGTTTATTATCTCTGTTTTCTCTCATTTTTTTCACCTTCTGCAATTTACCACTAAGCAAGGCACTTAATCACATGAATAGCAGATGATTAAAGGAAGCTATGGACACTAGTGCAAAATCCCTAAGAAAATAGTTCCTTTAATACTTGTGAAAAACAGACAGAACTTTGCATTCTTAAACAGTGACCACAGCTTTTTACATGATGGAACTGTCACTATAGCTCTTGACATTGAGAAAATAATTTATTTTATTGATATTTTCAAGGGACTTCAAAAGATATGAAATGCAGTTGCAAACTCGCAGAAGCAAACTAAATATGAAGATATAAATTTTATTCAGAAAGAGGCTTAAGTCATGGTAGGTTAATGAAAGATGTGTTCTCTATTAAAAATAAAATAAATTTTCCTTATTTCAAGTTACATTCATATCTCTTTTTCTCTGCTTACTCTTAAGTAAAGCTCTTCAGTTCAGATCTCATTAGTTTGTGAAGTGACATCTGAATAGACAAACACACATCTTACATAGAATTCCATCTTCGTGTCTGTCTATGCTGCCAGTACCTAGATAATGCAATTCCATTTGAGGCAGGGAGAGCTGCTCTTGACTAAGAGACGAGTTTAGCATAAGATTAGGGTGTAGTTCACAGTTTTGCTAAAAGCATCCTCTGATATTTCTGAAACAGTGGATACTGATACTATTTCTGTATCAAAATATGAACTCATCATGAATTATTAAGGCTTGTCGATTTACCTTAAGTTAAACATGCTTACCCAGCATCTAGAATTGTGTGTGCTGACCATCTTTAGGTACTTTTGTCATTAACACAAATAATACAAAAATAATAAAGCAGGAATACATTTGTGACCTACTCAGGCTTAAAGTTTGTTTCTAAAATGAAATGCACATAATAGAAAGATAGAAGGTGCCTCCTCTTGCTTGGACTGAGATGCACTTCTTGCCTTCTAGAGCCTGCTGCTCTAATAAACTTTAAAATATTTGCTGCAGAGCTATGGAAATGGAATAATCTTGACAGGCTAAAATTGTTGTTTCATACTAGTATTTCCTATGGTATTACCCTAAACTTTGTTAGCAGGTATTGCACATTAGCTTTTTGCTAAGATATTAAATAAACCGTATCATTCTCATTCGTCTCTCCGTACATTTCCTTCTAAGCACTTACAGGAAGAAATTAAGTACTTGTGAAGGCTGAAGGATGTTTAGAGTTACAAAGTTTTTCTGTATTCCTTCTCAATCACTTAATCTTTTGTTGATCTGGCTTGCTGCTCCCAGGAGTGAATGAGCAAAAGGCTCAAGCAGGAGATTTCAAAGGAGCTCAGTGGATCATAACAGGTTGTTATTTCTTGTTACAGAATGATGGCTGTTATGTAATCTTTCCTTTTGATTGTGATCACAGATATGTTAAACCATCCAGAAATAATTTAGTTATTTGGAAAACTCTCTTCCTTTGTAGTCAACGATGGAAAGAACAGAGATTGTTTATGTTCCAGCCTGTGAAAATGTAGCACTAAATGTTCAGTGTATCTTCCCCACTAGCTTTTAGCACCTCTCTCTTCAGTCCTTTATTTCCCACTGTGATGCTCTGATTCAGAGATGTATCTCTGTGCCTTGATGTATTACCATGGCCCACAGAATAAAGGCCACCACTCTTTAATTTAGAGCCTTGAAGCAGGCATGAGGTGGACAGTGTGTTCACCCAGGAGGCTTGGTGTGGGTTGGCTGGCCGGTGGTAGGAAGCAGGTAGTTTTTGCAATACAAGCAGTGACTTTCTGGGTTCTGCTTTCTGCACATCTTTATCTATTGCACCGATGGCCTTATCTCTACATGGTCAAGACTGTTTTTTAGACAGAGCAAGCAAAACTAATGGGCAGTTAATGGGAATGGTCATAGTGTTTAAGTGCCTTTTTAAAGGCATGAAAGTAGGGAGTTTTAGAAGAATTGGCACCTTATTCCTGTAAAGCAGCAGAAAGACCATGATCAGCTTTTCTTCTGGTACAACCAGCTGGATTGGTGTGACTTTGTACCAGACTCCAAGCTGGGCTTTGCTCTGAGTAATCCACCTATCAGACTGTGCCTGACTTTTAATTTCTTTTTATGATTCCACCTCCTTTCCTCTTTTTTTAATTTTTTTTTTTTGTAAATCATTCAGGAATAATTATCTCTCTTAATTAGCCATAGATCCTATTAAGAAGATGAGTTGTACAGAAACCACTAGGAAAAGGATGGACACATTGCATGCTGCTATAAAGTAAGCCAGTAGAGGGTACTAATGACTTTCACTCTTGATTCCTGCTTAAGTAAATGTTAATATATTCAGTGCTGAAATGTGTATTCGAAAACAACAGTATGCTACAAGTTATAAACAAAAAGAAAAATTTGTCATCATTGTTTGCTGCCTGCATTCAATTTCTAGCACTTCAGTGGACATTTCAGATACATTTTCTATGTGGCATGAGTTGGCTAAAAAGTTTGAGAGGGTAAGTTACTGTATTGGTATACATAGAGTGGAAGATCACAAAGCTGAAGAAATGTATAAACAAGTGTCCTAATTTGCCATCTATATGTGATACTGTTATCATATAGGAGGGTGAATGCTTAACATTTTGGAAAAGCTGCTTGATGTATACTCTAATTACGATTTTATGAACAGCGGACAAAACTTTCCAAACACATGGGTGCACAAAAAGCTAGGGAGGACTAAGAAGTCTAGGTTTATTAGCAGTTTCCTTTGTGCTTGGATCCTTGTGCCTGGAATTGGGAGGTGGTGGGTCCAGGTGGGTGACCAGCCAAGGACCTGCCAGGCAGGATGTACTGCGGGCGTACAGGGCTCAGCCCATGATACACAGGGTGCACTGGCAGCTGGGCTCCTCCAGCCCCGGGTCAGGGGAGCTGGGGAGCTTGGCCTGGGCCACGGTGTCCTAGGTGGGCTGGTCTGGCTGTCAGGGGCTGCTATCAGGCTGCAATGTGGAGCCCTATTCACTGTGGTCCCACCATGCCAGGCCAGCAGCAATGAGCAGCTCTGTGCTCTTCATAGGGTATTTTCCGTGTTATGCATTTATTTGTTGTGCACTGGAACCAAGTTTTTATCCCAGAGTCCCCTCTGGCTTGACTTCCCCTTGACTTCCAAGTGGCTTTTTGCTGTTTGGGTGCTGTGACATTCACAGGGTCATAGAATGGCTTGAGCTGGAAGACACCTAAAGACCACCTGTTGCTAATCCTCTGCCATAGGCAGGGACACCTTCCACTAGACCAGGTTGCCCCCCTACTCAACCTGGCCTTGAAGGCTTCCAGGCAAGTGCTGTATACAGCCCACACCAGGGTGCAAAGCGGATCAGACAGCAGGAGATAATTAAGAGAAAGTGTGCCTTAGTAACCACATGAAATACAGGCAGTGAGGCGCTGCATGGGGAGGTCTCCAGGCGCTGCTGCAACTCAAACCTGTCAGCTGGCACGTTGCTGTCAGCAGCCCCTCTGGCTGTCCAAGACAGGCCATTCCAGCCTCCTCTCTGCCAGCAGCACGTACAATAGTGCATATTAGACAATACAGTAACAACTCTGGTGTCAATAGCATTGATTATGATATTCACAAGTTCCTTTTTAAAAATATTTTCTTGCTGTTACAGTTACTGTGTAGAAACACATTTTAAAACCCAGAATTCAGACTCACTGAACACTAAAAGTGATGTGGTAAATAATGGCTGAAAATTTAGAAGCAGATGGACCTCCTTCCTGTCTGCATCTCTGAGACAGCAGCACAGCATTGCTAGGATGTTTTTGAGATGATGTTTCAGGGGAGTGTCCAAACGCAGTTTTTGGTGGAAGTGCATGGAACTTTATGTGTTTGTGTCTAGGCTTTGCTTGCCTAGATATTTTGCAATTTGCCTAGATATACATTTTGGAAGTATTCCAGTTGCAGTGAGTATAACCAGTGACAATATGGGCCTTAACCCAGTCAGTGTAATATATCTCAAACTATCTCAAAATTGAAATTTTAAAAAATCTTATTATATACTTCCTAATACTTGTTCTTGCAATAGTATAATTCATACAGAGATTTTTTTTCCTGCAGTAGAAAATTTTTAGAAAATCTTTTCAGATTTTTCAAGTTTATGCCTTTTCCATAAAAGAAAATTTTCTCAAACTATGCCTGTGTCTTTTCTGGTAGTCAGAAATATAAAACATTCAAACCAAAACACAAGGAGAGAACACCATCCTTTTCTGAACACAGAAACCTTATTTTCTTCTTTTCTGAGGCATTCCACCTGTCATTCTCTGTAACAGAAAGTTCAAGATATATTAATTCGATGTGTTTAATTGGTAAAGGTGTGGTTATAGAGGGATAAAGAAATCCTAAAGCACATTTATATATAGTTGCACATGCTAGCAAATCAGACCTGAGAAGTTTCACAGAACCTGTAAACAAACTGACCTGGCAGCTCTTACTGCTGAACTAGAATGGATTTTGTAAATTTTTTAGAAGGACAGTTCATTACTTTGCAACAAAAATTATTTTACAGCAAATTAACCGGGTTTTTTTAGCTTGTAAACCTTCTACTCAGATATGCAAAAAAGTACTAGTTAAGGAAGGATATATGCCATACTTTGTTGTCAAAATATTATTTATATCTACTACTCATCCTGGTAAAGCAATTGGAAGACTGTTTTCAAGAACTTCAAATTTAGTGTTCAGTTTTCCCTCTAGATGTATCAGTCTTCTCTCTATGTACTGTAATTTCCTTGGGGCAATGGTTATATCTTAAAAGTTTTTTAATAAGTTGCAGTATGAGGAAATATTTATTAGCCTCTGTGGAGTAATCCACAGAAAACTAGATCCACTGATGTTGGTGTGGAGTGCAGGTTGCCTCTTCATGTGTTACTACTGGGAGCATGTGTGTCCCATAGGATTCATGATTCATAAAGGAAAGACAGAGTGAACAGAGGCTTTCGACTGTATCAGGTACTCTACACGTCTCAGACAATTCACTGAGTTGCCTCATCTCTTGTTTCTGAGTCCCATTTTTAAGACAGTTTTCACAGGAGCGTATTGCCCCACCTTTGTGGCTGACTTCCCACTGGGAAGAGGGAGCAGCAGGCTTTGGAACTTCAACTTTATTCCCAATAGTAAAATTCCCATGTCAAATTCTGAAGGAGTATAAAACATCATAGAATCATAGAATATCCTGAATTTCAAGGGACCTCCAAGAATAAAGTCCAGCTGCTGGTCTTGTACAGAACAAACCTAAAAAATCACATCAAGTGGCTGAGAGCATTATCTGAACTGTTCCTGAACTCTGGCAGATTTAGTGCTGTGACCACTTCCCTGGGGAACCTGTTGCAGTGACCAACCACCCACTGAAAACCTTCCCCTGATATCCAGCCTAATGCCCCCAGCACAGTTTCATGCTGTTTCTTCAGGTCCTGTCACTGGTCGCCAGAGAGGAGAGATCAGTGCCCATTCCTCCACTTCCCCTCAGGAGAAAGTTGTAGACTTTCCATTGAGCAGTATCCCCATGCCCCTTCATGTGCTGCTTTTCAGCATCTCGTTTCCCAGTCTGTTTGTATGTCCAGAACTGACCCATCCCAGGTTCAGAGACCAGTTAAGCTTCATATAGTAAGTGATTTCCCAGCCCTCTGCTTGTGTAGGTCTTTCTACAGGGAGTCTCTGCCCCTGACAGAGTCAACAGATCCTCTCAATTTTGTGTCATCAGCAAACTCACTGTTTCTTGAGTCCTGCACCCAAGTAATTTATGAAGGTATTGAAGATCATTGGCCCTAGGGTGGAGCCCTGTGGAACCCCACCAGTGACAGGTCACAAACATGTCACCTCATTTTCTGTAACCCTTTGTGCCTGAGCTGTGAGCCAGCTGCTTCATCCAGAAGGATCCTGTGAGAGTGCTAGAAGCTTTATCAAAGTCCAAAAAGATTATATCAACTGGCCTCCATTGATCAGCCAGGTGGGTTACCTTGCTATAAAAAGAGATTAAGTTTGTCAATCAGGACAAACTTAGGAGTGTATGTAATTGTCTCACACAAATTGGCTGAAGCTGTTTGTCTCAATTGATCCAGACTGGCATTTTCTGTCTGCAGTACACCATGAATTTTCTAGCAGAATTAAAATGTTTGTTGATGTGGCATGCTGTCCCATAAGAGTGTATTATCCAGCAGCTATCTCTGAGGGAATTGGTGTAGGGGAATCCCACCAGCTCACGGTCTGTGACAAGCACATGCACTGGAGGCACAAGACAAAAGATCATTCCCTATTTTCTTTGATTTGATTTTTTTGCAGACATTTTGAAACACAAAATCTTGGGAAAACTGGCTTTCCTCTCAGCAAAGTGACATTTTACTGCAGACAATCATTTAATGTAAGAAAAATATTACTAATGATGACTCTGAAGTGTGCACATAGGATTGTCTTGTTTACTTGGCAGCTCTGATGCAGTGGAAGTACTAGATGCAACTTTTGGGTGGGCATAAGTTCCAGCTTGAACTGGGCTAACATTTTCAGGTTTGTTTTTTGCAGGATACTAAAGTGAATTCCTATAGAAATGTGTTTCATTCTGTTGGTGAAGGGTTTTTTGGATGAGTTTTTTTGTTTTTTTTTTTTTTTTTGTTTAATAATGTATTTTTTAATCACTCTACTTGTAGCTATGCTCAAAGTGGTCTTTGAGACTTTTAGAGGACAATGGGATAATGTATTCTGAACTGGTCTTGTTTTCAAATACATTATAAATCTCCTAAAATCTCTTTTGAAAAGAAATATTTATAAAATCTATTGCTGATTATGGGTGAAATTTCAGTATTTATTAATTTTTAAAATGACTTCATTTTCCAGGGATATATCAGTTCTTTCTATTTTCCTGGAAAACTAGAAAGATTTTCTTGTATCACATAGATTCTAAAATAATATCTGCAGGTATGCAGTGAAGATATACAGCCAGGTTTGTTGTATTTAATGAATCTTTGATGTCTCCCTGGCACTTCATATATTCACATAGTGATTGGAACATATGGACAGTTTGGCTGGAGCAATGACTCTTTTTTGACTAGTGGAAAGTTGTCATATCTAAGAAGAGTATTTCAACATGCAAGGTGTACCAGACAGCAGATTTGTGGCCCCAGTCAAGTAAACTCACGATAAAGTGAAAAACAAAAGTGAGAACGTTTTCCGCACGCCATGCATTACTGAAGTGTTAGCTGTGGTTACATGGAAATTTGAAATGAAAACACTGAGATATGAATTAGAAATGATTGAATAGAGAGAAGAGTAGGAAGAGAAGTGAGCTTAACTACACTGGGAGGAAAAAACCCCTTTTTTCTGTTGGATGTGAGAGGGTCAATCTCCCTTTCTGTTCCAAATAAATCTGATCATAAAATTGAAATAAAAAGGGCTAGATTATCAGATGATTGCATACTTATGAGTATAGACTCAGTGGCTTTTTTGAAATAAAATTCTTCAGTGCAGTTGATAATAGGATCAACATATTCTCTTGATTTTCTCCTGCAAAATCTTGTTAAAGAAATGAGTATTTATTTTCCCAGATATTGTGTCTCTGTGCAAAACTCTTGTTGTGGTTGCACTAGATAAAATCTAGTAAATAACAGGGAATCTGATCCTTGTTGTGGTGGATCTGAAAGTGTTTTTCACTTAATATGATAAAGTTTAAAGATGTTGTTTCATCTGTAATGACAAAATGTGATTTTAGTGAATTTATGAGTGCTGATGACAAATTTTTTATGCCAGTCACCCTGCTCAGGAGGTCTCAGGATTCCAGCACCAAGAGTTTGAGAGGCCATGACATAGGATGGATCATGAATCTTTCTATTTAGTCATGAGAGAAAGTTGATATAGCCCACAAGTAAGTTAACACATTTTTCTTCTTGCCCTGAATGTTTGCATTACTTTTCTTTCCTATGGGCCTCTAAAGACAATAGCTGACAGCAGTTAATAGAAGTGTATGGTGTTGTAGAGCAGGAAATTGGCTGGTCAGAAAAACCTGTTCCTCCTCATGGATTGTAGGAGGATCCACAAACTAAGCATCTGGATAGGGGAAAATAGATTGTTAAAATTTGTGTAGATTAAGTCCTAGATTCCTGGATAATCTTTTTCTTTTTAAGGCAAAATTTCTACCCTTCATAAGCGCAAGTTCCTTCTGCAAGCTTTCAGGAGAGGCTTGTTAGACCAAAGACTGGAAACATTAGAAAGTATTTTTCTTGCACAGCTATTGATTGAGAGCTGCAAGTGCTCCTCTTTTTCTCCAGGTTAATTATTTAATTGATTAATTAATTATAAAATGGGCACATTGCATGATAATAAACTACGGCTGCATGGAGAAGCCTTAAACTAATACAAAGTGCATAGGTTGGATTTATTCTTATTTATATTTTATTTACCAAGTTAGTATTGTGTTATTTATTTGAGTCACAAGGTGGTTTGCAGAAATGCACTTATTCCCCTCAAATAAAAAGAGCATTTTTGCAAGTGTTCATCTGGTATTGTATTTATTAAAAAAAACCTCAAGGAAGTAGGAAATATGCCAAGGAGTCTAAGCACATAAATTAAGACAAAAAGACAGGTAATATGTTAAGCTGAAAATGTGAACATATCTGATATCTGCAAAATAACTGCTTTGTTTATCGCTGTTTAAATCTTCAGTATAAAGATTTATTTTATATCATCAAAATAAGGGTATATTTGTATACACACAGATTATCTTCAGTGATAAACAATCTTATAAATAGAGCTATGATATCAGTGTATCAGTATCCAAGTTTAATTTTTACTCTGTACTTTAAAACTGCAAATCAACATTTGGATTGTGTCTCCACCTTTATCAAGATCTGTGTGTTACAACAGTGTCAAGGAGTCAAACCAAGAAGTACCAGGGTGCTGCAGTTTTGTTGAGACGGACACTGCTGATATCACCACCAGTGCTTTAGCAGCAAACTCTTCGTGCCTTTTTCTCTTAATGAACTTCTTTCTTTGTAACTCTCACTCGTCTCATAGACCTCTTCCATGTAACTCTGACTCCTTTTCTTATAGGCAGCCTCACACAGTATTGATTCCTTGTCTTACAGGTGGATCCACACAGCTCTAACTCTTTCTTTCACTCTGCATGACTGGCTAAACCCAAGCTGTCCCTTTCCCTGACTGTCCCTCACACAACATCTTCTCACCATACCTGTCCCTTACACAATTGCATGTCCCTTACCTCCACACAGCACAGCCAGCAGACTCCTGCTCTTACTCCAGCAGATTCTCAAGCTCTAACAGCAAATGTCTGTTCCTGGTGGCTAGCTAGGTCACTCCTTCATATGCCCCAAACTTGGGCAGGCACAGATGTTTCCACTCCTTGGTAATCAGTACAGCTGCAAGTCATTGGGAAAGATTCCCTCCTGCACTATCCTTTCAGCCTAGCTACCCACATTCAGGGGAATAATCTGTTCAAGACAGCAAGAATATCTTCACTGGTCTCCAAAGGAGAGTATTTTCAGAAAGCTGGTTGCAAGACACCATTTCCTCTCTGAATGGCATGTGGAAAAAGGTCGAGGCTCAGAATACCAAACAAAGCTGTCTTCATCACCTGTTGTCAGAAACTGAATTTGAGGTGTAGAGTCATTGATGCAAGGTAAAAAGCACAAAAGGATTCATTACTTCTGTTCTTTTGATTCTGTATGCAATGGACAAAACCAAGAACTACTCTAGTCCTGTTTAATGTATTCTATCAAATAAAAGTTTTTAATATTTTTTGTTTATTTGTTGGTTTTTGTAATATGAAACTCAGTAGTTAAGCCAAAGTATCAATTGATAATTAGCTCACAAGAGAGTTCCCAAGTATGGCCAAGGGTCTAGGGGCTCTATCACAGCTCTATTTCCTTCTACATGCTGGTAAAAGTCTCAATGATGGCAGTTAGTCTGCACTTAAAATAAGCTCAGAACTCAAGCAAATACTGAAACAATTCCCCAGTGAGCATCTATTTCCTCAAATCCCACTGCAGATTGTATAAATCTGGAAGTGTAAAAAATATTTAAGTTCTATGGTAGAGACCATCTTAATTTCAAAGGGTACTATCACTGATCAATATTTGGCACCCAGCATCACACGTCCTGTGAACAATGCCAATACTGAGAGAAGACCTATGAGAAATTAAGCATGTGGACATTCTTGAGCTGAATGATTTTAAACTCTCTTCTTGCCTAAACAATCTTACAACCTTTTCACTTGTAAAATTTTGAAAGTCAACATTTCCTTTTGCACTAAACGCTAATAAAAATGATTATTTTATGATTATATGCTTCCATAATGAGGAGATCTTGTAGAACAAGCTGAAAGTTTCTATTTGAGAGCTGTTGTAACTGTGAGTTTGCAACAAATACAAGTAGACAACACATAAATGATAACAAATAATACCACGGTTAATTTGTGGTGAACCTCTTGGATGTGACATCAGAGTTACATGTCTGGCATTGCTGAAATAATTAATTTTGAGTTGCCAGTGGCAAATGCTACAGTAAGGACACCATGTGGGAATACATATCACATATGGTGGCTAGCTGTTGAGGAAAAGAATGAGAAGGCTACAAACTCCGATAATGTTTAAAATTACATGAAAATTTGAGACAAAAAGGAGGCGGAAAAAAGAGCTAGCTAGCCCACCTGAATTAAAGATTCACAGAGAATATAAACTTTGGAGGGATTTCAGACAGGATGCACCCATTCACAGCGTTTCTGGACACCATCCAGTGGTGACAATATGTGGGTCTCAGCCTGGCCCCTTTAATCTTTGGACTGATGAAAGAGAGAAGTGCTTGAAAACATAGTACACATCAAAGTGAAAAGAAGTTGTAAGAAAAACCATACCTTTGAAGATGAGGCACTGTTTGGAAGCATTTTTGTCATAACTTGGAAGATAGTTAATATTGTAGAGAGTGAGAGCAGACACTCTTGCATTTTCACAAAGCTGAAGATGTATATGTGTAGAAGGTGTGTGATACTCAATGAGTGTATTCTGTGGACACTGAGTGCTAGAAAACTGAATGAAAGATTTTCATACTGGGACATGTCTTGTAAGAGGACTTTATCAGATGAACCATATTCATGGAGAATTTAACTACACTCCTTTTGTATAACCATTATGTGAATGCTTTACTGCCATTGCTTATGCCCTGATGCCATTCAGTACATGCCTGTAGAATTAATTTTCATCTACTCAGCTGTAATAGCAGAGTGATGTTTTTCATAGGTAATGCTGCTTAATCTATGAGAGATATAATCCAATTCCAGCTTCCTGGCTGGAAAAACTGTGGTGGGTGGTGGTGTTGCAATGGACTTCTAAAGGTCTATGACAGGTAGACAAATGCCAGTGATCATTTAACCTGATAGTAGCATCACCTTTTTAACAGATGAATTTGACCTGACTCCTTCTGCAGTTCATATAATAAGTTAAACCCTTTCTGAATGCAGTAAATCTCTTCTCTTTTAGAACCCCATTTCAAAACTGGATAAATTGTTTGGTGAAGAGGACTTTTTTTCTTCACTGACTAGAGCCTAGATGATGAATGTGGACTAGACACTGAAGTTTTAGATGATTAGTAGTGCAGCAAAATCTGGTTAGCCACAGGCTCTTATTTCACCTGAGCATATAAAAGATTGAGAGGAATTTAGGCATCAAGGGTGGTCTCTGGTTGCCTCTCTCACTTCCTTAGCAAAATGAATCTTAGTAAAAGACATAATTTGTCTCCATCTGCAATAAACTTGTTATTCTATATAATCTACTAATTTAGTGTGTAGACTGAGTAAACTATTCCTTGTCACCAGGCAGCAAAATATTTCTGAAGTTCAATAGGTAGTTAAGGAACTTGCAGTTAAAATGAGCCTAAAAACTGTGCATATATCAAAACATTTCCACTGCTACTCTTGCTATTTTACTCAGCTTTATGTTGTGTAAGAATCATTTACAGTGTACCTTTTGTCTAAATTACTTTAATGGGCTCCAAGTCCAGATTGCATATAGTAGTATTCAGTACAACATGATAGGTGCATTAAAACTCCACAGAAAAATATAGACTATTTAAGATTATAGTGTCAAGAAGTACATTTTATACTATTTGAGAAATAATGTGTTGTCGTGCAATTATGGTGTGTATCCTATTATGTGTGTAAAAGGCAGAAGTAATTTCATACTCTACAACTAAATTTTATGTACTCTTGCTTTGGAACAGATCTGATAGAAATTTTTTTATTACTGGTTTCACAAACAGTAAGTGTTTTAAAATTTGCAAGCTGATTACGAATTTGTTTCTCTAGCTATGTGAAATATGTTCTAGCGTAGACTGCAGTGGCATCTGCTCACTGCACTTTCCTCTTTCTTACCCCTGCTCTCATTTTTCCTCCTTCATAGATAATTTCACACCCCAACTCCCTGAAAGAATTGATGGCTGGATGGACTGGATGGTCCAAGGGCACTAACAGAGGAATAGGAAGAATTTACATATATATGTTCCTAGAATTTTGA
>WBND01001289.1:58490-78694 GCA_013398595.1 Tychaedon coryphoeus
ATATATATTACTACATTTATAAGCGACATTTGGAACTCACAAATTCCCTGACAGAATTCTGAAGCAGCAATTATCCCCATACTAAAAAACCATTTCTCATTATTACAAAAAAAAAAAAATTATTATAAGTGTCTGTCCAGTCTCCCCAAGCTATGGCTGAACATATGCAATTTTATCTTTGTACACCCACCCGCAGGAAAAATTTCAATCAGGTTTTAAGGCTGCATCAGAACATTCAGAATATTTTTGTGAATGCTTGAATTGGACCAAATGTGTGTTACATAAATGACACGTTTTGAAGGAATATACAAACAGTCACTTCTGTTGCCTTTCAGTTTGATAATTACAAAAATTTCACTTTAGGCTTTTCAGTGCTGAAAACCAAATTCAGTATGTTTCAGGATAGTATGAGAGAGACCAAAAGAACAGAATTTTCCAGAGTTTACCCAGCTATATCAGGATTCTGAATTTCTTTGAATCTGGACTCTAAATCTGAAATTCAGCTTGACTTCTAGGTTTGTGTGTGCATTTTTTTCATCTCTTTCATCTCATAAAAACTTCGTTCTTGCTCATTGCAGTGTGGGAGAATGTCATGCTTTTCTGGTTTAAACCTTGAACCCAACCATCACAAACCTATATTTCTTTTTGTTTCTTGGCAGGAGGAAATTTGTCCTTTACGTTTCTGTGAGATCACTGTCAGTTTCAAAGAACCTTTCAGGGTCTGACCTTGAGGGTCTGTAGACAGGTGATGAAAGAAACCAGGCTATTATATTAGATTATTGTATTTTATTTCTTTCAACAAATATTGGCAAAGCCGTCAATGAAAACTCTTATTGAAGTGAAGAAGACAGGGAGTTAGCTACTGTCAGAACATTTTTTTACCTTACAGGACACAAATGTTTTGAAGTGTTAGAAACACCTTTAAAGATAAAGCCAGAAAATTAGGGAGCTACATAAACTTCCATACAAATAACAGCTAACCCTCCGATTTAAGTTATGACCTAAGCCAAGTTTTATTTCAAGTGCCTTAAAATGGATTTGGAGCCATGTGAGAGAAATCCTGCTTGACAGATGCTAACTTTCAAGATGGAAATGTTTGACTTTGCTAATATGGAATTGTGTGAAAGGAAACAATTAATGTGGTAATTAGTGACCCGGCCAAGAAGTCCAGTTCAGCCCAAGTTGAAGTTCACTTAAAGGATAAAGCTTGTAGGGCTCTTTCAGTATTTCATTAATCTTTCTCTAGAAGTTAAAAAGAAAGTTAAAGAGTGAAGAGGAATCCCATAACCCCAAAACAGGAGACAAGAGTAATTTATCTTTTCCACTGTTTTAACATTTTGTATTGAAATGAGGATAGAGTAGGAAGACAGAAAACCTGATCTTGTCTTTAAGGGAAAAGACATACTTCAATTTCTTTATAAAGGCAGTCCTTACTAGGAATAAGGACATCACAGAACTGTGCACTGTAATTATAATGGAATCCTACAGCAGGTGTTACTCACACTTTCTAAAATACCTTATCTAAAGTGTCTGAAAAATACTAATATTATATATACTAATAAGTCAGAAAAAAAAAAAAAAAGCTAGCAAACTTTTTCCATACTTGGTCTACTTTAAAAGAGTCTAAGTGCAGACAGAGTAACTCACCCTATTTAACAATTTCTATTAATAAATTACTGGGCCATAGAGGACACATACTCATCTTCCTAGCTACAAAATAATGAAGGGATTTTAATTTAATTGTGATTTAGAGCTAAACCCAGAAGTAGTTTACATCTAAATGCCAGAGTTGAAAAATTCTGATTAAATCTGAGACCCCAGATGCCCAGGTTAAAGATAATAATGGATCCTACATTTCTTTTTAAAAAAAATTCCCTTTAGAAACACAAGAAGCATCAACTGTCAAAATATTCAGAGAAAAGCTCATATCACAGAAAGCACTAGCCTGGATTGCAACTAATTCAGTCAAATGAGCAAATTTTAAAATGTGTAGGTAATCTCTACAGATTTTGTAAAATCATAAAACGCTGTAGGAGATAAAAATTAAGAGATAACAGTGGGAGACCAGAAAGCTGTGATTAACTCATTAGTCATGAAAGTCAAGCACCTGTGGTTTGCAGCAGTCATGCTAGTTTCTTCCCTTAATCCAAGATAAAACCTGTGCAAATGTCTTTAGGAACTGTGATTGGTTTTCAGAAGCCCTAGCTAAAAGCTGTTATATATAATTTTCTGTGTTTTATTTTCTGAAATGGGGACAAGTAGCGGCCTCTGTTACTCGTAGAACTTCCAAAATATTCCTCTACTGAAAATTGTATTGAGCTGACATTAAAAAATTCCCCTGAAATTTATGTACTTGATAAAATTTCAGACAGGATTAAAGACATAGAATGAGTCTTTTTAGTGAACTTCACTGTGAGCTTACTGAAGTGTTTTTCAGTTGACTGTTAATATTTAGTCATGCTAAAGTAATCAGAATGCTAACACAAATTTGCTATGGCCTTTTAAAAATTAAATTAATGACTAAACTTCTAAAATACTTTAAGATAGAGCAATATTTCTGTAGGGAATGCTGTCTCTCCCATTCTACATGAAATTAAAGTTTAAGTAGACGTGAGGTTTTATGAGTTTTATTTGATTAAATTAGCAATATAAATAATGCCAGACATGACATAAAATTAAGAAGATTTAAAATTGTTCTTAAACGTGAGAGTAAAAATATTTGTTGCTAAATAAGAAATATTTGTTTGAAATTTGTAGACAGTCTCAGCACTTTTCAATTTGCTTTAAAGCCATGAATATGCAACAGTTTCTGTTGTAGCTTACAGCTGGTGAAATATGCTGCTACATATATATAGGACACTTCTAGTTAAAAAATTATTTGAGCAGTGAGGAGGATGACATCATGCCAGTACTTTGTTTGAGCTTACAGCTGAGTGCCAGCCTGTGATTCTTGGAGCATTAGAGATAGATTTGATAGATTCTGAGGCCTAAGAGGCAGTCTGAATACTGCTGTAGTGACAGGGGCATGGTCCAATATTATGTCTCTATCCACATTTTCCTTCCAAAAAGTCCGTGTTAGACATACATGTTCCTTGAGAAAGGGCTTGGAGATACCAAAGACATTTCAATACAAAAAGAATACTGAAAACAAATGGCACACAGAATAGGAGAGAGAGATGGTCCTGAAATATCAAAATGGTTAAGGCAAAGTGGTTTAATGTCTAAAATGGCATTCATACCTCACTAAATAAGAAAGTAGTTGAATAAATTTCATCTTGTAGAAGAAAGTATTTTGCAGCACCACTAAACAGACTTCTAAATAATATAAGAATTGTGTGCCATTAGAAGAATTTAACCCTAAAAATTTATAGAAGGGGTTTAATTATTAGGTTGCTTTTTTATGGCTTTTTTAGTGCTTTACATTGTAAAATTGTTTATGGGGAAGTCCCATTCCCTGTAGATTGAGCTCACAGTGTACATCAAGTGGTATGCATCTTTCTTTCATGGGGATTTATTTCAAGAATGCATTGTAATATCAGTACTGTGCTTTTCAAATAGCCTTCTCCCATCTCCTGCTTAAGTATTATCCCTAGGGTATAATTCAGAATGAAATCCATTGTTTCCACCACAAAGCACTGAACGAGTTATCATATTGTTTCACCTCCACAAATGTAAAGTAAGAGACAATAACTGCACTGCAAGCAGGGAATTTGTTTGAAGAAACTGAAAAGAATTTTTGTCGGATTTCAAAATTAATCTATCCAGTTATATTGGTGAAGAATTTCAGCCTCTACCGACAAGCTATGGAGATGAGGTAATTATTATTCATGTTTTCTCCACTTACTACACATATCTTTCTTTGTACATAAGTAAGACATGTATTGCTCACTGAAATATTTCTGATTTCTTCTTTTTGTACATGAAGAATAAAGGAAGGTTTGTCTAAGTTTCTTGACTCATTAGTGATTTTTCAGATTTTCAAGTATTCAAAATCCCCACAGACAGTCTGCCTTAGGGTTCCAACCCAGAAGGACACAGAATGATATCCAGTGATGAAAAAAAAGTTCCTCTCCTGATGGTTTAGAGAATAAATGAGGTGAAGAAAATTTCAGAACTGCAACCATTTCTTATCCCTTCTGTTAATGACACTAACTGGTTTCACTGCCATACTTCTCTCCAAGGGCAGGCCAAGAAGGTATAGGTACAGTTTGAATGATCAAGTCCTTTAATCTGGTACCTTTCAAACCTGGTTTATATCTTTGTATCAAAGCACAAAAACCACACTTTTTCTGACTTCATTTGGAAAGTTACCACTTACTTATTTTGTATATTAATGTATGTTGACTCTTGGATTTAACAAACATTGTAAGAACTAATTGGGTCTTATGTATTTGTCTGTAGCAGTGACCTCACACTTTAAATTAAAATATTACTGTGTATCCCTGAGGAAGAGTAAACCTGGAAACGAAACTTGAGATAATTTTAGTAAGGAGGAAATATAAAAGGGGATCTTTATTTGAAGGCCTTCAGGAGCAGTTATGGAAAGATGTCCACAAAAGCCCATCATCCCCAGGGGTGAGTATATTTTATAGGTTTTAGAAAATTAGCAAAATCAATAAAAAGCACCAGTTAGGAGACAGGGGGTGTTGCAATTTGCCCCCAGGTCAAGCCCCTTCTCTGAAGCCCCCCTTCAGCATCAGTTGTACTTTGTCCCTGAGAATGTATCTCCAAGAGCTGTTCTGGACCTTGGCTCCTGGGAAGAACCAAGAGAGCACTGGGGCTTTGTACCCCCTGGGGCTTGGAGCTCTGGAATTTATTTTGTATTTCTGCCTGGGGAAAGGCCATGGAAAAGTACTGGGAAAACTAATCACTAATGCAATAGACTAGAGATACTAATGTATCTGCGAAGAATGTAGAGAACATAGAAAAGAAAAAAAAGCCCAAACCCAAAATATCATCAATATCATTACCAATTTTTTCTTTTATGGATGCACCTATGTCTTGAGATTATTAATTTTTTAGGCTTGAAATTACTGATATTGTGAGTGTGTATTATAAATTAACGTATATTTGCATTTAGAAAAATATATATTTTTATAATGTGCATTTATATACAATATATTTTAATAATTAACTCTTGGATTGGGAGGACTTTGATTAAATATAGTATCTTCAAATTCAATTGCTATACAATGACAATCATATTTTGGGATTGAATTCTGAACTGGGTTTGATTTAACCTTGGCAATCAATCAAAATAAAAGTCAGAATCTACTCTAAATTTGAAGATATATGAGAAGTTTTCTACGAGTTTCAAATTGAACTTTAAATGTGTTCTTATTTTGCAAGTGACTTCTCAATATTTATTATATTAAAATATATAAATACTTTCATACTTTCTATATTGAGAATGTTCTGTGTAATGAGAATCCTGGACTAAACAAATTGTCTTTCAGTAATTAAAACATGGGCTGTTAATCAGCTATGATTTCATTTTACTATTTGCATTAACTCCAGGCTGGACACGGCAATTGAAATGGGTGAACAACAGAAACTCCAGAATTGCTCTAAGCCCTTGTTTACTCCTGCTGTATTTCCCGTGTCAGTAATGCTCAAGGGATGAGAAGGAATCTGTTCTGTTCTTTTTTGGCACTATTTCCACACGTTTTATGGCATGGAGATCAAATATGCCATTCTCCATGCTAAAGTTTGAAATTAGTTTTTTTGTGAGTCTCCACATTTTGACACAATTTTTTTTTTTTTTTTCAGACTTGTGTAGGATTACCATATAAGCCTGAATAGCTGTCCCACAAAGTTGCAATATTTCCTTGTGGTAGTGATGAAAACTGGTCATTTTTCTTTTCATTGCTACAGGAGTGTTTTTGTCAAGTGTCAATATTTTGGCAAATTTATTTTCAAGCACCAAATCTTATTTCTCTTTTTTCCACTACCATTACCTTTTAAGCATTTTCATTCTGGCCTGGTGTTGTAGTGTTCTCTCACCTCAATACTGTGAAAGCCTAGATATTGTGAGGTGTCTCTGGTTTTTCTCTTGCCATTGACTTAACAGGCTTAGAAACATTAATTAGTGTAATTTTGTGATAATTATATAAAGTAGCATCAATTGCCCTTAGATTTCAAGAGCATAAGTTTGGTCATGACCAAGTTTGAGCCAGGTGTGTTAAGATAATGTAACAGATTATTTGAGGTTTTATAGAAGTATTGCAGATTATCTGGAAAATCTGGAATCTGCTCTTCTGGAATAACATTCAAGTATTTTGCTGATGTGATCATTCCAACCATGGGGCCAAAAAGGAGTAGAAATAATACAGCATGTAGCAGTATAGCAGCTTTTCATATCCTGTACATGCATCCACCCCATTTGGTTTTCTGTTTAGCCTTAAAAATCTCTGTCTATGGGTGGAATTGGTAATATTGATAGCTAGAAATTAGGTAGCACACTCCTTCTTGCACAGCTCTTTTTATCTCTGCTTCAGTTTGCCTTAATCTTCTTTTTCCTCTGACAGAGACTTAAAATATGTTTTTCAGTTCAAATGTGAGTTTACAGAGTGGTTGTTTTGTTTATTTGTTTGTTTTTTCTTTTTTGCTCTTTATTTTCTGTATTGATTTCTATTTCAGTGATCTTTCAGGGCTTGTTTGTTTGGGTTCTTTTCTTTTATTGTCAGCAGAAGAATTGTGGCCTAGTGGTGTAGGCTTCTTCATGTATGTTAGAATTTTTAAAAACTTCACAGGTTTTACTTTTAAATATTGTTTTTCCTACCAAAGATTGAGTGAGATCTGGACTGCATTGTGCAAATTTTGTAGGTCATTTGTGAAAAAGCAGTTCAGACTCAAAGCATATTTCTGTGTCTCATCCTCAACCCTTATAAGCTTCAGGTTCTTTATCTGTTTTTTCTACTCATCACACATATAATGGTTTGCAATTTTTGCCCTTAAAATCAGATGGTTATCTTTTCATTGTCACTATATTTTTTTTGTTCAAAGCACTATATGACTGGTGTACACTGCTAAGAATCTATTTTGGCATCTGGATGTGCCCTACATCTGTTGAAACAGATTTTTCAATCAGAGCAGTGAATTCCCATCAAGTATGCCATGGTGAGGGCTCTTAACCCTACATGCTTACTATCACCAATGCCTGAGAAGACTTTTTTTGCTGCTCTCATTGATGTCAAGTAGGTAACCATCTCCTTCCATCATATATTTTGAGAAGTCATTTATTTCTGTTAAGGCCCAATGATGAATATTAGACTAATTTATTTCTATCAGCACTAGAGTTTGTTTTTTTTTTTCTTTTTTTTTTGGGAACTCAGCTTACATAAAATTTTGATATGGAATGAGAGTCCAAAACTGTTCTATTCAAAACAACCATTTTAACTTTCTTTTTCCCTAGCTGCTCTTTCTAAGAGGTTAAGTAGTCCTGCTGTTGCATTACTGGGCTAGAAATGGGAAGTTGTAGTAAAAAAGAGGTACTTAGTAAGTGCAGTTTATTGACACAGAAAATGTGCATTCTGCATTAGAGAGAATAAATATTTGATAGATGGTGGAGGACTAAGAGAAAGAAGATGACTGAGATAAGAATAAAAGCCTGAATTGTGTTTTTTTAGTGTATGTTTTTAGTATGGAGTTATTTGAGGGCCAGGTGTTCACTTAAAATGTTTCTGTAGAAATCAGTAGATGAATTTAGCTTGATGCACTCTAAGTATGATAGCAATAGAAAATTGTTCTTAATCTACAGTGTTCAAACTTTTTGAAGTTTATCCCTTTTGTCCTCTGTATAAAAAATAAGATTATATTATTTCTGTTGAAAGGAAGATACGCTAAAAAATGAGAGACCCTTGTTTCGATCATGTGATGTGCCCTCTTTAAATTCGTTTCCCAAAGACAATGATTTCCCTTTCTGAAAATAATGAAGAGGTATTTTCATGCTTTCTAGTTTCCAGCTCAGGAAAAGGTCACGTTAGTTTCTATTTCTGCAAAAATTATTTTATAATTTCTTTTTAATCTGAATTGAAAATTAATTGATACTTCGGTGCAGTTCAATCAGTTTTAAGAGGGCAGTGTTAATAATTTTGATGTGTGCTATTGGATTACAGGACGAAGAAAAATTTCCTTTAGTTATTCTAAAGATTTTTTCCCCTGTAGTTCAGAAGATTTTTCATTGCAGTTTTACAGATATTGAAGTTCTGGGTCAGCTACTTAACAGTACTTAGCTGAAAGAGGAGAATTTCTGATGACCTCTCATGATTAAATGCATCTTAAAAAATCTGTTTGGAAACTCTCCAGTATTTCCTTTAATTACACTGATTTTCATTTTTTCTTTCTTAGTTATCAGTCTTAATACATGATCCAAACTGTTTCACTCTTGAATATTTCTGGGATGTTTGAGAAATGATTTGTCTACTTTCACAAGAACAGGCAGGTACACTAGAAGAAAAGCAATATTAAGTTTATAAGAAAACTCTTTCTACTTCTGCAGCAGTACCAATCAGAGAATTTTCTTGAAGAGAACAAATTAATAGAGCAAATGATTAATTCTTATGTTTCAGGGCATAAACTGATCACTTTAAGTTCAGTGGAATTTTCTCTGGTGTTTATTGAAGTTTAAAAATCACATTATTGGAATTTTTTATTGTGTATGTACTTAGTAGCATGGCATCTGTGCAAACAAAAGCATAGGTCATATGAAAGTATTCACATTAAAAAAAATATTTTATTTTTAAACAGTATTGATACATAATAAAGATACATTCAGTTTTGAAATATTGTTTAATTACTACATCAGTGGAGAAGGAAGGGTTACAGACATAATTTATCTGGTCTTCTTTAAGCTTTTCACACTGTTTCCCACAACATTATTTTCTTTAAATTGAGGAGAGAATGATTCAATGGTATTGTTAGAAGAATAAGAAACTGGTTGGATATTCATATCCACAGAATGGTGGTCAGTGGCTCAGAGTCCAAATGGACATCAGTGACACGGGTGTCCCTGCTCTTTAATACCTTTGTTAGTGACCTAGACAATGAAATTAAGTGCACCATCAGCAAATTTGCAAGAGGCAGTAAGCTGAGTGGTGCTGTTGACACACCTGAAGGATAGGATGCCATCCAGACGGACCTGGACAAGCTGGAGAACAGGCCTGTGTGAATTTCATTCAGTTTAACAAGACCAAGTTCCAGGTGCTGCACCTGTGTCAGGTAAACCCCTGGTCCCAGCCCAGGCTGTGGGATGAACAGATCAGAGCAGCCCTGTGAGAAGGACATGGGGGTGCTGGTGGTGAGAGGCTGGACATGACCCAGCCATGGGCACTCCCAGCCCAGAAAGCCAAACGTGTCCTGGGCTGCATCCAAAGCAGCGTGGGCAGCAGGGGAGGGAGGGGATTCTGCCCCTCTGCTCTGCTCTGCTGAGACCCCAGCTGGAACCCTGCACCCAGCTCCGGGGTCCCAGCACAGGAAGGACATGGAACTGCTGGAGTGAGTCCAGAACAGGGACGCCAAGATGATCAGAGTGATGGAGCACCTCTCCAATGAGGAAAGGGTGAGTTTGCTTTGCCTGGAGAGGAGAAGGTTTCTCTGACCTAATTGCAAACTTCCAGTACCTGAAGTGACCCTACAAGACAGATGTAAAGGACTGTTTCGAGGTGACAGGACTTGTTATCCTTGATGTCTCTTTAGTGAAATACTTGATTCTAACAACTATCATAACATGATCGCTGGCTGCTCAATTCCTTTCTATTCCTGCCAGGTTACTTGTTCTTCTTGTGTTTGCATGCCCAGAAGCTTATTTTTCATTCACTTATGTCACCTGGCATTTTTGCCTGACTTCCTCTTTGTTGGGATGCATTACTTGTGAGCTTGAAGAATCTGATCTGCGTGTTTTAACTGGCTTTCTTGGTCCCCTCTGCCTTCCTTGGCTTTATCTTGTGGTAGTCTTTGAAGCAGATCCCTGAAAAGCCTGGTTTCCTGATATTGGGGATAGTGAAATTCTTACATAAGAAGAGCTTTAAGCTAGAAGTGATGATGAGAGAAAGAATGACAAAAAGTCAAATAGGGAAGTCACAGATTGTCTTAAGCATGCGAAGCATATAGGATGATATGACCATCTGTAATCAGCAAAAGAATGTTGAAATGGGGTGATCCCACATTCTGTACGCACATGAAAGGTGTACAAGACAAAATTTTTGGGAAAGCTCTCATATTTTTTTTAGGAGAAGGACATAGCTGTGTGCCTGTACACTGATTAATGCAGCATGAGTAAGAAATAGGAGAAATTAGAAGTTTCTGTGCTGTTGCAGGGCTATGACCTCACTGGCCTCACAGGCATATGGTGGGGTAGCTGATAATTGAAGTGATGTGATAGAGGTATACTGGTTCTTCAGAGACTGAATAGGAGGGCAGGAAAGTAGGAAGAGACGTCTTCTATGTGGGAGAAGTGGGAATGCATGAAGCATTGCCTTGGAATTTGTGATGAGTTAACTCAGAGCTTATCAGTCAGGACTAGCAGGCTGATCAATAGGAATAATTTTTGTGTTCCTGCTACAGACTGCCTGGTCAGGGAGAGCAAGTAGATAAGACTGTTTTCAGACTATCAGGGTTAGCTTTACATTCATAGAACTTGCATTTTGTGGAGAGTTTCAAGGATCACAATATCTGCTAGAAGAGCAACACAGAAGGACAGATTACCCAGGGTTTTGAAATAAAATAAAATAAAATACAATAAAATAAAATGAAATGAAATAAATAAAATAAAATAAAATAAAATAAAATAAAATAAAATTTTAAAAATAAAGCTTCCAGACATGTGACTGAGGGTCTGATGAGCTGTGACTTTCTGCTGGACCTGTTTTTGACAAATAAAGGAGAATCTCTTTGTGGATGTTTAGGTGAAGCCTTAGCTGTAGTGACCATGAGATTATGGTGTTCCAGTGGTAAAAAAAAAGAGTACCATATCCTTGAACTTCAGGGAGCATACTTTAGCCTGAATCTTCTTCAAATAAACCTATGGGATATATATGTCTGAAGAGCAGAGACCTCTAGAAGAATCTGTTCACTTTCAAGAACCACCTCTCAAGCTCCAGAGGAATTGAATTCAATGAACACAAAATGAAGCAAAAAAATAAAGAAGAAGACAGTGACAAAACTCAGATGAAAAACTAAATGTACAAGAGGTGGAAAAGGAGAAAAATGTCCTAGGAAGAATATAGACAAGTATTTTGAACATACTGAGACATGGTTAGGAAGGCAAAACTCACCTGGAAATAAATTTGCTGAGAGATATGAAGGGAAGCAAGAAAAGTTTTCAAAAATTTATCTGCAGCAAAAAGAAAACTATAGAAAATTTTGGTCTGCTGCTGAAATAGGGCAGAGCATCTCATGATAAAGGAAACAGAAAAAGCTGGAGTAATTAATGCCTACTTGACCTCTCTCCTGTCAAAAGCAGTAATTAGGAATCTCAGGAGTGTATGAAGCATGTAAGACTCAGCCTTGGTACAGGAGGACCAAGTATTGGAATATTCAAATAAACAAAATATGCACTAGTCCATGGGACCTGACAGGGTGTACCCATGAGAGTCACTCCTATCTTTATGAGGGTAGAGAAGTGGGAGGGTAATGGTGGAAGCTCTCCTGTAAACCATTTCAAAACACATGAAGGACAAGAACTTGACCAGAAGTAGTCTTCATGGATTTATGTTTAAGCAAAATCATAACCTTCTGTTCTAAGATAACTGGCTTGATGGATGAGAGAGGGAGAGTGAATAATGGTTATACTGGCTTCAATAAGGTTTTCAACACTGCCATAGTACCTTCACAGACAGAGAAGCACAGGCCACAGGTGCACAGGCAGTTGAATTAAAAAATGGCTGAATTGCTGGGCTGGAAAAGTTGTGGGCGGTGGTATGAAATCCAAATGAGAACCAGTCACTGGTGGTGTACTCCAGGGTTCAATATCAGAGCCAATACAGTTTAACATCTTCATTAATGGCCTGGATTCTGGTACAGAGGGCATTCAGCAAGTTTATAGATGATACAAAGTGGGGAAGAGTGTTTCTTGTGCTAGTTAGAGGGACTTTGACAGGCTGGAGAAGTCAGTAGACTGGAACCTCATGAAATTCATAAAGGTAAAGCAAAAATCATGGGAATAAAACCACACACCAATATATGCTGGAGGACAACAAGATGGAAAGCAGGCTGGCAAAAAACAGCATGGAAGACCTGCTGAAAAAACTGGTCATGAGAAAGGTGTCAGAAAGAGACTGAACATGTCCTGAGATGAGTTGTATCACCAGCAGGTTGAAGAGTAGTGACACTTACTCTCAGAACTCTCACTACATCTGGGTGCTGCTTCCAGATCTGGGTTCTGCAGTGCAAGAGATTTGTGGCTTTGGTGGAGTGAGTCCAGTGAAGCTTGCAGGTACTGGAACACCTGTCATACCAGGGGAGATGAAAGAGAAGGGGCTATTTAGCCTGAGGAAGAAAATTGAGACCACTTAGGGGTTATCTTATCAGTATGGACAAATATCAGATGGCAGAGGATATAGAAGAGAAAGCCAGAGTCCTAGCCGTTTTCTGGGACAGGATGAGATGGGAAAATTCCACAAGTCTGACTATGCAGTGCAACAAGTTTTCTGGTGATTTTGGGTAGTTTGCTCTGAGAGATTTTAAAAATGAACTGGAGAAAGTCCTGAATAACCTGACCTAACTGTAAGGTTAGCTCCTGTTATTTTGACGTGTTGACCATTCATGTGTCTCTCCCAACTTCCATTAGCCTGAAGCTCTGTAGTTATTCAAATCAGTAGGGACTGTCTTAGTCTTCTCACATTAAAAAATCAGTTCTCCATAGAGAGAGCTAAAACACTGGAAACAGCAAGACTAAACTAAAAGTACAGGAAAATTTTTATGCATTTGAAACCTGATTCCTCCTGGATGCACCAGAAATGCTTTGAAGTAGATAGACTGCTTATATGTTGATGTAAACTGTATATGTAGGTGGATAAGTGGATGTGCAAAAAAAAGTAAAAATAATAAACTCTGAGTCCATCATCACTTTATCTGTATATTGCGTTCCACTCACCTTTTTTTGGTGTCTTTTCTTTGGACAAAATTCCTCTGTCTGTTTTTAAAGGCTGAATCCTGAAAAAACCTTTTGTGATCCACTTGCCTGTGATTCACTCTTAGTAAAAAGTGAGATGATGTGAAGTGCCTTAACCAGCACAGTTCTTGAGTTAGCAAACCCTCAGAGACTGAGCCTCTGAGGTACTCTTGGAGATGCTGTTAAACAGATGCTATCCCTCATGTTTAGGAAAAATCTATGGTAGGAGTTTAGGAGTTACCACCCTCTAACTCCTCCTTAAATTACAGTAAATCCAAAGCACATGAAAATAACCAGGCTGTTGCTGATCCAACACTTCTGTCTGCTGTATATTTTAGTATTGCTTTTTCATCATTTTAGTACAGCAGCAAAGACAGTGAAAACAGAATTTTAATCCTGAACCTCAAAAAAAACCCAACAGCTTTAGCAAGAAAATTTACCCATATTTAGGTCATTTGTACAAAGGGTATTTGGTTTTATGTCTGTCTATGATTATGCTTTAATCTCAGATTTTAATCTGCTTTCTATGTGCCTCTACTGAAAATCATGGCGTCTGAAAGGTACATCTTTTTCTGTGACAACTTGTGGTTGCCTTAGCATCTCTGGCGGACTTTGAGAGATGTCTGTCGTCCAGAAATTGTAGATTTCTGAATAAGAAATATTGTTTTCAGGCTTCTTTATAATTTCTTTCATGTCTGCATGGCAGAGCAAAGAGGTGAGGATCATGAGTATTCAGGCCCTGGTGCTGGTTTTCTTCATATTTCTAAAACTAGTGTGAAGTTGCCAACAGTGAAGAGTGACATAAAAGGAGAAGTCTCAAAGCTGCATAGAAAAGAAGCTGATTACGGAAACTAACCCAGCAATTAAGGCCAAGAAGAAATATAAATGACAGAGAGAATACAGGGGGCAAAAAAGAGTCATCTTTAAAGAGAACTGAGGATGAAGAGAGGTCAGGGGAAATAAGAAAAAACTAGACAGCTGCCAAGGAATAGAATACAGAAAAGAGCAATTTTAAGCAGGTTTAAAACTTGGGATTTAAAATGAATTTCTAGAAAGAAAAGAAAATAGGTGTTTTGGAAGGCGTGACAGACCGTTCCCAAACAGTCTGAATTCTTAGGAGTTATTAATTAGAGAGGCTATTATTAAAAAAGGAATTCACTATTGCCATATTTACCAGAAGAGCCAGAGCAGTTTTAAATAGAAATTTTAATTTGGTTGTGTAGAAACAGTTGTACACCAAGTTGTTTTTTACATGTGGGAGACGATCTTTGTCAAACACCAGGGACTATGACAATGTGCCCATGGCTACAGAGGAGTCTCATAGCAATTCCATACAATTTTTCTAGTAGTGCCCTGCTTTCTGAAATATTGACTGAATTTTGAGACTGAGATTCTCTACAAAATTAGTACTTTCTTCTTTCTTGTAACATACCATAAGGAATTTTGCATTTGGTATTGGGACAAAATTTTCATCTTTAAAATCTTTAAAATCACCTAATGCTTCTGAAACCTTTGTAGTCTGGTTAGTCTGAACTATGAAAGATAATACTCACCTGGAGAAAATTAGATTATCTTTTAATTACTCATGAGTTAAAAACTGAACACTTTAGAATATTTCTTTTCTTTCCTCAGAGGCATGGGGTGCTATGAAAAGAAGAGCAGAAAGTTTGGGAATTGATTGCCTAGTGAAGGTGAAGAAGGAGCATGTTGACTGTGGAAAAGTCTCACAAGTGTAAGAGGCTGAGTGGTGCTGTGTGGCAGATCATGGTGATCTGTCTCAGCAGCTTTGCTGAGAGAGTGGAGTTAATTTTTCTTTTTCTGGTATCACTGTGTAAGGATAATTAGACTTCATTGCTTCACACTATCATGGATGTTCCGAATTTGATAGGTTATAACTTGTGAGCATTTAAATCTGAAGTACTAGTGAGTTACTGATGTATGTATATGCATATGAAGAACAGACAGTATTATATTTTGCTTGTTGTATTATATGCTTTAATAAAAAAAGATTAAAATATTAAGAGGAATGATGTAGACTAAATCAAAGATGTGCTATATACAATAATCAGATACATTGGCTGTATTTACCTTTTTTTTGTTTTCTTCCAAATGCTTCCATTTACATTTTGTATAATACCTTGTGAGCATACACATCTAAACCAAGCAACAAAATGCTACTGATACTGGACAATTTTCTTCTTTATTCCTGCAACATTTCAAGGAGAGACAAAAAAAATCAATAAACCTTCACTTGAATGTACATAGTCAAACAAGCACTGCTGCTTTTAAAATCAGTAAACTTGATCTATGGAAACATAGCTCTCCTGTGGAGTAGGAAAGACATTAGTACTGCATGGTACTCTTCAGTAGGACTAATAGCAATTAAGTGTTCATGACATAATTTTGACATGTGCAGTAGACTCATAAAACTTCATTATGATTGCACCAAGCAGTGAAAGGAAGCTGCTGCAAGGATAGTTATGGAGTGAGACAAGTAGCTAAAGAGCAGTAACAAAGCCTTACACTCAAGCGTTCCTTTGAAATCATTCTACCAACTGGGTGTAAAACAGCTGCATCCAACTCTGCTGATTTGCTCATCCCTTACTCCTTCTTTACATCCTGCTGTTAGGTGCTTTTTAGACTGTTGGCTGGAAACTTTAGGCAAACAGCTGGTATGCCTGATATTTCTCTTGCCAAGAAAGTTCTTGGATAGCCTAAGCTGAAATATTTGAGGTTTCTCAGGGTATAATGCATGAATTCAGATATTAATTGACATCGTCCTTGAAGAAAAATACTGCAGCTGACTGCTCAGGGTTATTTGCAACATTTGGTTTAGGTTAGTTTTACTGTTAAATTCCTTTTCCTTTGTTGCTTTTTTTTTTTCTTAATTTGACTGGCAAGGGACCAATTCAGAATGGTCTGAGTGTTAAGATATTTTCTACCTGCTTAGAGAAGCCTTTAAAAGCTCTTCATGACAAGAATAAAGTTTGTAATCCACCACTACATGCACTACTCTTTGTAACTGCACGTTGCATTTATACAGACTAGAAAACTGTCACACTGTTTGGTGCAATAAATCAGCAGCTATTGAAAAAAGCTGCCAAGTTCATGGCAGGAAGTGTAAATTATTCAAGTCTCTTCAACAGCAGTTTAAAATGAGAATGTCCAGAAAACCAGGAGATCAATCACCATGCTAAAAACTGCCTTGGTCTGCCAAAGGAAATTAGGTGAAAGAAAGTCCTATAGCTGTCAAAATGACTTTGTCATAGGCAATACCAGGAAAGGGTGTATCCATGAAAACAGCAACCCCAAACAACACATGCAGGGTGCCTTTTTAATGGAACCTATCACTTTATCACCTTGTCTTTCTATACGCAACATAGAAAATTAGGTCAAAGTAACATTTAGTGCATAGATATTGACTGCAATAATTTTTCCTCAATGCCAAGTGAATGTCAAGAAGTGCTATCACTTGGAAAGGTGCTACTTGGGTCAGTTACAGCTTCAAAGCAGCTTGCACAAGCTCCATTTCTTGCAGTGTTCACTGCCTGGAAAGTATATTATTTTCAAGTATAGGGAAAATACTTTGAAACAATCTGTTAATTTTTCTTCCCATTATGAAAAATATCTTTTAATTGGAGGGTTTTTTTACTTCTAGAAAGAAAATAGGACAAACAAGAGAGGGAGAATATGAATGACCAGCTCACTGAATTCTTCACATTCTCTTAATGAATTGAATATACTTGGTACTCAGAAATTCTTAACAATGCTTCAACAGCAGATAATAGAATGCAAATACGCCACATTTGTTTTAATTACCTGTTTTATTTCAGGCCTTGAAAAACATCAAAAGGAATAGGATAAGAGTGGTTAGAATACAATCAGCTGTAGCCTTTCACTAAGACTCAAATTTCTTACAGAAATTTTAAATATCACTAGGAAATTAACCCATGTCAAAAACTGGCAAACATTTTGACCAATTATAAATTCCAGACTAGAACAGAAATATTCAAGCTAGCTTCCCCTCTGTTTTGTAAAATAATATTTGACTAACCAATGAGAATACAAACACTTACAGTAGGTAGGGTCTATAGGACAGATTTTGTACAACAATTGTCAATGACATTATAGTTCATATTGAATTCTTTATGAATTTCTTTCACACAATAAATTCACCTGTGAAAAGCTTTTGGAGTCAGTGAGTTAGGGGGTTCTCTGAATCCTTCACGGAGGAATCAAGGTGCAGGGATTGAATTAAAGCCTTTGGATGGATTGAACTATATTAAGCCACTCACACATAAAGTAGATGTTTAAATAGAACTAAGTTAGTAAGTTTTAGTGTGAGCTCTAATGCGTTTAGTATGCAAAAGGTCCAGATTCCACAGTAGCAGTACGAGTTCTAGTGAAGGTTGAAAACACACTGATATCTTCAGCAAGAGGCTCCAGGCCCACAGCTGTAGACAGCACTCAGTCATAATAGAGCTATAGTAAGAATATTGCTTACATTTTTCAGATAGAACAAGATAGGTTTTATGGGCAGTTTATATGTAACCTGGTGTGCTAAGAAATTAGGATTCTGATAGGTTAAAGAGTGGTGGTTGGAGTTTGCATCTTAGCTTGTTGGAAAAATCCTATATAAGAGTTGGTATTGGGGAGAGTTCGTGCTTTTTGCCTTTCTTGCCTTTCTGCTTTTGCTGCTATTGCTTTTGTTTGCCGCCAACACCCAAGAAGAAGAGAGGAGCTGCTGCACCAACATCAGCCCCACTGCGACCTTTGGAAACAGCTTCTGCTTTTACTTGGGACTTTAAGCTAAACTTAGTAAAGACTTTGATGACTGTGCTGGTGCCTTGGAGACTGATGTGTTTCTGCAGTAAATAACCTTTTAGCAATATTAGCTGCTTGCTTATTTAGAAGAATCCCTGACGAAGTCAGTGCCCTGAGCACTGGAGGTTGTAACCTCACAAAAAGCTGTTCAATTATAAATAATCCTGGTCTTGGAAATACCATTTTTCTGTGGAGTAAAACTGGAAAGTGTACTGTGACTAATTAGCTTTTAAAATTTATTAGCAACCTGATAGTCTTATTTTCATAAGTAGGTTAAGAGACAAAGCTACAGCAAAGAGGAGAAATGCTATGATAACTTGATGTAGGGTAAATCTGAAGGTTATGTGATATATTAATGAGAATATTCCATGTACATTGCATGTTATGATGTTTCATTCCATTATACTAAGAAAAGGCAGTGAGGAAATATAGCTGTGTGAAAAAAAATTACATACTTTGGCAAGTAAAAATTCCATCATGTGGGGCAGAGATCATGCATGTGTCAAACATCTTTGTAAGCTGATTAATATCAAAGAAGCATAATACTAAATGCAAGTGTTATAAACTCACACTTCGAGAGTTCAAAGTGATCTGGAAAAGTGGTTAAGGATCATGTTAAAAACTCTGAGAAAGGACAACCTGAGCAGGTGACATAATCAGAGACCAGTGCAAGATTGCTATGGATGATGCTTCTGAAGCCTGACAAAAGGCCAGATGTATTTTCTGAATCTGAATCTTACACCTTGGCATCCACATGACTATCTGCTCAACCATAGAAATGATGAAAGTGCCACAAATGTTTCCACAAGTGATGGAAGAGAAAGGGGCCCATGTTCAGCAGAAACAGTATGTCATGTTTCCTTCAGACTTTCCACCTGATCAAAGAAACCTGTTTTGAATTTATGAAGCCCGTGAATTAAGAATTGATGTGTTTTATGGAGCAGAAAGGGGAAAAAATAGAAAGGCAAAGTTGAAGCGAAGTTCGAGAGCTGACACTGAGGCTACTGAATTCATCTTGCATTGTTCAACATATCTAAACAAGATTATTCTTCAGGACACCCAAATAAGGGAGTAGAATCTCCAAACTAAGAATCAAACTTAATAATTTAGCCAAGGTTATAAGCTGGGCTGTCTCATGTGTATTAATTTAATGGTTGTTATGTATTCTGAAGCTATAAAGAAAAAAATGATATTTATTTTCTTTTTAACTGGGCATTTAGCATGACCTTATATTCAGTTTAAAGAAAAGTGCATTGGATTGCTTTCCTTAGGAAGGTGTTGTAACCATAATATTTGATTTAAAATAAAGTGATAAGTTCAAGGGGAAAAATAATTGCCATCCATTTGTTGTTAAACATCCAATAATTAGACTTTTAGAAACATAATGTCCTATCTAGGGTTTTAATTTTCTTAATTACTTTAATTTTGGGATGAAGATGTAGACTTCGAGATTATATCCAAATTAATACACTTGTATTTGTCTTCTGGTTGCATTAGTGGTCCTTGAAGGCAAGGAAGACAGCTGGCTGAAGTTAACAGTTTAGTGGTCCATTTATAAGTGAGAGTGAATTTCAGTTGGGAAAAAAATGATTATGCATAGATTATAGATAATCCCTATTAGTACTGAACATGTATTTCTTCTAGAAAAGCCACTGGCTTGCAGCACAGAATAAGGAAGAAAGAAGAACGTAACAATACTGAAAAATCTGAATTGAATATTAATAACTTAGCAAAGGACGAGAATCTTTTACAACTTCCTGAAAATGTTATAGGCAAAATAAAACTCACCAAGTGTCTAATACTGTTAAGAGTGAATTTGATTCCTTCAGTAATCTACATGCAGGCTTAGTGAAACATGTTATTAATCACATATCACATGACCCTGAGTGAGCCATGAAGCATTTCAGCTGCCTGTCAAATCACTGTTATTTTCTGAGATGTGCATAAGAAAAGTATAATTATGAACATGCATCAAAAAGAGTTGAAAATAAGAAAAGATGGCTGTGAGGGGAAACAGCTCATTCACAGAGAGGAAAATCTTTACAAAAACAATTACGTACATGAAAAGCTTTGAGTACCAGCAACAAAACTAATTCTAATGTATCTGAAAGAAATATCATGTTTGCATGGAGTGTTTAGTAGAATTTAGAGCTAAAGTAACAGACACTCATGAAAACTGAAGAACATCACGTGTATCCAGTAGGAAATTTGCCATAACATTTCTTGTAATATCCTACACAATACTTGTGACAGGTAAAAGGAAAATGTT
>WBND01001289.1:101427-119993 GCA_013398595.1 Tychaedon coryphoeus
AATGGATTAGCTCATGAATCTTAGAAACCCTGAAGAAATAAAAACAATATGTGCTGCACAGATGGACTAAGTTGTTTGACTTAATGATCAATAAAATATTGTGTCAGTGAGGCACTTCTTAGGTGGTGCTCAAGACTCACAGGCAATTTGAGCAGCAGATTCCCAAAAGGGTCCATACAACCCAAATCATTTAGGTTAAAATCAAGTCCAATGTGGAAAGTAAAATTATATGCCTTTCATGTATTTGGCTGGTTTAGATGACAGATTTATTTTAATAAGTTTAAAATGCTTAACTCCAAGTTGGTTTTGTAGCTGACAAGCAATGAAAGCCAGTATTTTCCTTCAGTCTTCTCTTCTGGAATACACCAATTATGTCATGATTCTATGGCAAAATATCTGTAATTGAAATGGAAAATGCAAAGCATCAGCATAATTACCGACTAAATAAGTTGTTTATATGGATGCTATCAAAGGAGAAGTATTATATGGCTTTGGTTACTGAGATCTGCAGCGTATTGTGAGAGTTATTGTTAGTCTATTAAACCAAATTCACCATGTTGACCTGGATGACTGGTCCGTCATAAGCACAGGATCATGAGAAAATGTTTCAGATGCCTTGAGTAACAGATTACAAATTGCTATTCTAGAATTTTAACAATTAAATTGTTTTTTCATTTTTTAACGATAAAATTGGTTTTGCAGTGCATGTGTTCTGTTGTGTGCAAGATGAAAATCAGTTTGACATTTAAAAAATATTAATTTAATCCAATAATTTTTTTTCATCGGATGTAATAGATTTTTCTTTCCACACAACATCTACAAGTCAACAGAATTGATCTTCCACACAGAAAAAGTGTGAATATACAACAGTATAAAGTATAACAACTTTGTTCTTTTAAATTGTAGAGGTGCATAGGCAGATGATAAATACTTGACAATGTTTTCAAAAATACATCTTGAGAAAGATAATAAGAACAGGTTTAAAAATTAAGTGTCAGTAGCTCTCTCTTGAATCATACCCTGTGAACTACTTTTTACAAACTCAACTTCCAGATGAAGCTAGCTGATCAGATCACTGGCTAATTTGAGCTACTGACAACAATAGTTGTGGATGATAAAACTGTCCCTGAAAAAGGCCCTTGGGATTTTGTGCCCTCAGACAATGAAACCTTTCATGAGAGATGCCCCTCTCCCTGACAAAACCCCTGTTATCATTTAGGATTTCTATTGGTTTTTAACTTTACTAGATGATTGGTCTTTTCTTACCTAGAATCTTAAAGTAATTGGATATTTTCAACTTATAATTTTACTGGTTGGAAGTTCAATCCCCGTAAAACCTATAAAGATCCCTTGCTGTGCTAAGTAACCGGATTTTGTGGGTAGAACCCTTCGAAGAAATAAAGCTCCTTTTGGAGCCTCTACAGCAATTCCTGAAATCTCTTTCCTTGCTAGCTGAGTAGCTGACCTTCTGCCTCAAGAGCTCCTGAAGCTATCTGGACTCCCTTAGCAGCCCGAAGCTAGAACCACCCTAGCCCAAGCAGCTACAAATACTATAGAAGAGAATGCAGTTATAGAGAGTCCTTACATTAAATGTTTTCTTAAGAACTTTGCAAAACTATTGATTTGCTTGCTGCTGTACAAAATCTCCTGGCAAGCACCACTGTAGTGGCCGCCCTGCAGCATTGTGCACTAATGTCTTTATTTATAAGAAAAACAGTGTTGTGCAAGACTGTTCAGTAGAAAAGAAAAGAGTAAAAGTCCTTTCCTTATCTGGATAACTTCCTTCAGATCTACAGTGCATCATTGCATGGCCTTTCTGAACATACCTGCATCCTTAGTTCTGTTTTTGGATTGATGGTGGAGTCCATGAAAAAACTCTGAATGTACGCAGCGACAAGTATGTTTTCAATATGCTGAAAAAAAAGGGCTCTTGAATATTTTTAGGCTTCATCTTTTTCCTTCAGCAATCTCTAACACTTTGGGAAGAATGTGAAAGATATGAATAAAAGTCAGTTTTCTAACCCACAAGCTAATCCAAGTGTGTTACATTCAGTTTTTCAAGCATTTTGTAGTGATATGTGTTGCATTTGGGCTATAGGAGAGCGGCAAAAAGGATAATGCAACATAGCTCTTCATGTAATGGAGGAGCAAAAGAGAGCTTTATTTAAAGAAACACTACTGTTATATAGGGTAGTTAGTGCAATACAAAATAGAAAAGGCTCATTGGTCCAAGAAGGCAACATCTCTTTGAAAACATGCTTTCTGCAAAACATCTGGTCTCTTGCAGGTATTTAATCATTGTTCTAATTTCTTGTCCTTGAGCAGCCTGAGAAACCCAAGACTTTAAGGCTGTTTTTTCCCTGGTTCCCAGCAGTATCCAGTGAGAAATATGTGGGTTCAGAATGGAAGTTTGCTGTCGCAACCAGTGGTGTCTCTTTGAGCCTGAGATCACTCACCGCACGACATTCGGTGGTTTTAAAGTTCTTGTTTTTCCAGCTTGAGCACTGAAGAAAAAGTCAGAAGTTGTTTTCTGAGGTTTCCAGGGTTGTTTATTCTTTCTTATCTAAGGAATTCTTTCCCTGACCTACAGAGGTCCATCCAGCAGGTCAGTCAGAGGCAAACACTGCCTGCCCTCTGGGCAGGTCTAATCTTTTATACTATAAATGACGTACAAGATGTTTACAATTACTTTCCAATATATGACACTTACATTGCACTGTCCAGCTTTCTCCCAAACCAATCCAGAGGCGCCATCCTAACCCAAAAGATGGATGACAAAAAGATGGAGAAACAAAGACATACCACGCCCAAAATCCTCCATCTTGACTCTGAATCCCTTATTATAAACAATTTTATAAATTCACTTTTCTACCTTCTAACAATCTAATTTATGCTCTACTTATTTTTTGTGACTTGTAATTCTTCCCGTAATGATGGTAATTTTTCCCAGGGACTGAAATCCAACCTGCAGGGGTCTTGGGCACTGTGCCAAGGCCTCTGAGCCCCCTGCCCGGGTCTCAAGGTGTCCAGGAAAGCCAGGGGAACAGCCTGGATTCCCATAGTTTGCAAACTAGATATGTTTTTTGAACTTGAAATTCAAAAGATGTCAAAATGTTAAGAAGGGTGGACTGATCATTTGGCAAAGGATGGGCCACATCTACAGACTTGCAGACATATCCTAAAGCAAATGGTAGCATCTGCCAAGATGAGAAAATCACATAGAAAGTACTGTTAACAAAATTTTCAGTGCTGTTGGGAAATACAGGGTCTGAGTCCACCACAGAAAAAAAAGACATTCAGTGAGTAAATCTGTATTTTTCACTACTTTCAGGTGAGAGAGAAATAAGAAACTGTTAATTTCTTGTACTTGCAGGAAATTTATTACATCTGTTGTGAAGTCCCAGTGGATTTCTGTGTCTTCAAAGAAAACATAATATGAAGGAATAGAAGAACTTAGAAATTTAATGGAATGTAAAGAAAAACCTTTTCTGGTTCATAGACTTGACTGAGATATCTAAGCAAAACTCAGAACCAAAAGAAAGGAGAGCAAAAAAGTCAAAAGAGCATTCTACCACGGCAATTCTTTCAGGAATATGCAAGGAGCTAGCTGACATTTACATTTTATTCTGCAATAGAGGAAAGAAAACTGAGATCTCATCTCCTGTCAAGAGTGGTTGACATCTGATGCATCTGTACAAAAAGTTTTGAGAAGTTTCCTTGTTCTTCTGGATTTCTTTGGACAATCAAAGATCTCGACATCATCTTTTTCCCAACTCATGAACCTGATTGGATATTATAAGAGAAGGAGATTGAGACTCTCTCAGCAGACAGTAGGAACAGCTTGATGTCTCCCATTTATTTCTCACTACGCAGATCTCTAGGCTTGATGTCATCACTGTGGAAATGACTAGAAGCCACAGATGGAGATGTGGAAATCAAAAACTCAGCTGTGTAATGGGTGAGCAGGAAATAACAGGACTAGATTTTCACTGGCAGAAGTTAAAGGCTGATATCTTAGTTTTGTTGTGCTGCAGTACAAAATTGAATTTGCTTGGAAAGGGTGAGAAATGTAGATTATGGTTATCTAGTATATTTTTCAACTGCATTTCATATTCATCAGACAGTCTCATCTGAATGCTCACTCTTTCCCCAAATTCTGATCTCTAAGAAAGTTTTATTCAGAAATTTTCGACTTAAATACTTGCATTTTTGTTACTAAAAGTAAGTTATTCTTGAGAAATTTACCTCACTTTTTTTTTTAAATAAGAAATACCTTCTTAGCCATTTAGATGATATGAAACAATTTGATTTGACTTGAACATATTTCCTTTAGTTTTAAGACTGTTTTAAGTCTCCCTCAGTTTTAAGATCTACCATGAAAGCATATGTAATTTTGCAATTACCTACAAATTCATAATTTTAAAAAAAAAAATCTTGGTTTTTTTTTGGATGTATCTATTTCAAGATAATAAGTAATCTCACATTTTGTGTGGAATTAGTCCATTATGTTCCTTTCTACTGAAATAAATACCAAGAATATTTGTACTGGAGAAACACGAAAGAAGCAGTGTAGTTGGTCAAATCTGGAACTTACTGGGTGTGTTGAGTAATTAATACATGCTCATGTATTACCACTATGTAAGCAGAAACCTATAAGTGTGTGGTGCTTGAACTGAGATTTATAATACGTCTTACTCATACTACAGATAAATAAACATAACTTAAACACCTAGCATTTTAAAGGAGGATTTCTTTATGTCTCTTGAGATGATCTCTTTGTTTCCAGGAATACTGCTCCTCTTCAAGGTGACTGCTTTGAACAAGGCCTTTCCCTTTCTAAGGGTACTGCATTTCAGAATGGTGCTGCTGTACTTTCATAATGACACAAGGCACCTGATTTTCTTTTAGTGCTCACAAGTCATTGGACTTGCCTTCGCAAGCAGAAGCAAAAGGATTAGGGAATGACTTTAGAATTAATGTGTAAAGATTTTTAAAAGATCTCCTGTAAGCTTAAGTGAAGTTCTTTTTTATAGAAATTAGAATACTGGATTTCATATATTTAACATATTTCTAGTTTTTAAGCATTTTTGTGCATGTTGTATAGACTTGTATTTCAAAGCCTAGTCAATTACCTTAATTTGCCTGCATAAAAGTTAATGAAGATTTTTTGGTCTATGTATTTAATGTAGAGTTCTGTGTTAACAGCAGTGTCCTGTGTTAACATATTTTTTGCATCTCAGTCTGAAACTAATTTTTCCTAGTTCCTTTAGCAGGATAAATCTAGTGAGTTGAAAACCCCTGCATGCTGTATGGAAGTCTGAAGTTCTAAAGACAATAAAAGGCTTTTACTTATTTGGAAATTTTATTGAGCTTTTGAAAATTCAGTTTGGAGTTGCTGTAAAAGTCTGAAACCATTTGTTCTAGAACCTGGACATTTGTCATTGTACTAAGGTACCTAAAAGCAGTCTTGCAAAGGCTTATTTATCAGCATTTCTCTGTAACCTGGTGCTGAATGCTGACCCTGAGCTGTCACCAGGAGTTAGGATGTACTGTAGTATGAGATGTCCTTCATTTAAAGACACTTATTTTGTTTCTGCCTGGATAAAAGCACATTAAAATGAGTGAAATATGCATTCAAAGACAGAAAGGCTGGAAAATTAGAGGCTGATGTATACTTTAACATTTTAAAAAGATAGTGAGTTTTTACTTGATTATGCTGGAATCAAAGAGTCTAAGAACAGGACACTACAAATGCTACATAACTGTGCAACCACAGTATGACAGAGCATTTAGTGTCCAAACCAAGGCACTGCATGGTTAAGAAGAAGCTGTTGTTTTTTTCCCCCTGCCCCTTAAAATACACTGTTATGGCATATCCACAATGGTTAAGAACCACACAGGTGCTCCCTTCCTGCCCCCAATGACCCAGTGGGATGGGAAGGAGAAACAAGATAAAAATCCCAAACCCAGGGGTAAAGACTAAATAAAATTAAAATAAAAATTAATAATAGTTATGACAACATTAATAATAATATTGGGTTGAAGAGGAAGTTAGTAGAGATAAATAAAGTCCAGGAAAGACGAGTGATGCATATTGCAATTGTTAACCACCCACTGACCTTGGACCAGACCAGCACCTCTCAGCCAACTGCCCCCAGTTTATAAACTGGGCATGATTTTCCATGGTAGGAAATATCCCTTTGGCCAGTTTGGGTCAGCTGTCCTGGCTGTGATCCCTCTCAGCTTCTTGTGCACCTGCAAAGCCTTTGGCTTAGGCTAAGCACTACTTAGCAACAATCAAAACGTCAGTGTGTTGTCTACATTATTCTCATAGTGAATCCAAACAACAGCACTGTAACACTACCAGGAAGAAAATTAACTTTGTTCCAGTCAGAACCAGGACATACACCTTTGAGCCACACCAATTATGCAAGTGGCAGAGCTGTTTTTTATGCATTGGATTTCACAGTTACACAAAGGATGTGTGCAAAAATTTAAATATTGACATTATGTTCACAATGCTTCTTGAAAGAGTTAATAAAAATACTAGTGAACAGACTGCACTGATGTAACCATTTAGTCTTACACTCCTCTTTCAGCTATAACTATCTTTAAATTATACAGAATATATTTTTAAAACAACATTATGCTTAAAAGATAGCATTATACTCAGTCTCTTTTACCTGTCGAGGTTGTCAGTCTGAAAAAAAATCTCAGCCTAAAAAGAGAGTAAGATATTTTTGGAAAATTTATGTAGTCTTTTAGAAAATGTTGATAATAGTTTCACATCTGCCTTTTCCTGCTGTGTAGCTTTTGAGATTAATTTTTCACATTTGGCAAGTACAGATAATCATGCCATGTTGCGGAATCTTTTTCACACCAGTTTCCTATTCATAAATACCACAGTGTCACCTGTACAGCAGCACTTAAGCATTCAAATTCTGTGTATTACTTCTAGGAAATATTTTTTCTTTTTCTGGGTAAGACCAGTCTTGTCAAGATATCAAAACCACTAATATTTTTCAGTTAGAATGCTGGCTAATATATGCAAAAATATACAGTAAGTTATTATGTTATGAAATTTCACAGAGACTTTGGTCATAAAATTGTTTATAATTGAAGACAGAGGCAAACAGAGCACTTAGAAGTGTAATGGATTCATAAAATTAGAGAGAAAATAATTTGGGAAGGAGAGGTTTTAGTAGATTTAGTAGATGGAGAATAAAAATTATTCATAAAATGATGCAGGGCACACTAAGGAGGCATATTGTAATTTGTGATCATGACAGATCTCACTGAACTTCAGAATGTGACAATCATTAAGAAATATTGAAAATAAAGATTTCAAAGAGCATTTCTTGTTGTAAATACATTATTTATGGATTAGAGGTAAGCATACAAAAATATACAAGCAGATAAATGCAGTATTTGTCATTTTGTATATATTTCACAAAATGCCCTTGTACTGGCCTAGATTTTGTTATTTTTTTCCCTTAAATCTTTGACAGGTTGTGTACTCTAAAGCTATATGACTGTTATCTAGTGAATTTATCCCATTGCAAAGATAATTTGTTTATTTACTTTTTTTAAAACCTCCTTGTTGAAGCTCTCTTTCAAAAACCCTAGCTCCAGATACTGACATGGAAAGTAGTGAGGAACAAACTTGCTTTACCACTTCATGTACCACGCTGAGCTAACCTTGATTCTAGACAGAGAGCATGAGAAGATCTAGAAACAAGGACTTTCATCTTTATAAATAAATATATTTGATCTGGGGTAGACTATGTAAGAAAAATAGAGAATATTATCAGAACTATGTAAGAGAGAATTTCCTGAACAGCTTGAAAACTGCTTCAACTTAATGGAGGTAATGGAATCTGGAGGCAATATTTGCAGAAGCCAGAGAAACAGGGGGAGTTTTCAGCCATCCAAATAAAGGTTACAAGTGGAAAAAAGCAAATACAAAAGCAAAGCACTGTCTTCTAAAACTAAGACAGTGGCAGTTCCTCCTGCTTTGGTGCTCAAATGTTCCTTGTAAGGTGCTTAAATTGATAGGGAATCACACCTTGGTTTTGGACTCAGTTTGAATACAAAGTCCTACTTGTAACTTTGAAGAGAAATTATTCATCACTTTGTTTTCCATCGGTTTTAGAATTACATATATATGGTCCAAAATATTTTTTGTTGAAAATTTCAGGAGTGACTGAGGTTGTTGAATCCCTTTTTGAGCTGATGTGAAGGCTTTGAAGCTGTGTCATTCAATTTGTTTGTGTACATAGAGAGGGTTTGCCTTGTACAGGTTTTCACCTCCTCTTTGTGATGTCAAGCCCATGAGACTCCATGAGCAGCACATGTCCATTAGTAATGAATATGGTATTGAGCTACATGCAGGGTGTACAGCTTAATGAAAAACTGTCAGGACTTCTACATTTTTTTTTAAGCGTGTCATGAGCCATAAGTCTAAGAGGCAGCAGTGTCTGATGTGACAGTCTTAGTGGGGATAATGCTTAGAGCTGGTGTCTCTGCTGGGTATCTTCATCCAGACAAAAGAATTTTGGTTCAAGAAATTTACTCCACCTCTTCCAGATACTGAATTTGGCAGTATTTAACCTTGCTTTATTCATTATTTAACATTACTTTAATGGGTACTGTCACAGTGTGACTGGGGTTTGCCAATTTTAATATATTTAGTTTCTTTTACGGATAGGATTTAAGAGCAGAGACAAGGCAGGCTTAAAACTTAAAAGCATATAAAAAAAGAAATTTATTAATAACACAAAACAATTCAGAATAAGATTTCTAGATTATTCTCTCCTCCCCTTTTCCACATCTTACACATTTCTTAACAGCAACATACAGAGAACACTTCAATCAGTTATTTACTTAAATAATCATTTCAGTTCACTCTAGAGAGAAAAGTCCCTTTTTTTTGGTTTAGGCTTAGGGGATGTTGCCACTCTCACAATTTGCATCTGCCTGGACCTACAAATTATGATTTTTCCTCTCACTCCCACAGTTCTTCCAGAGCCGTGCTATGGGTTATGCTGCACACATGGGGTACCATTTTAAAGGCAGGCTGCTGAAAAACAAAATTCTCTTCATCTCTTTCTCTATCAAATGTCTCTGTCCATATTCCAGTCCCAAAACAGAGAGCTCCATTTCCCTGAGGCAAAAAGTCTTCTTCTCAAGCACCCAAACCTCCCCAAGTACATTTCACAATTTAAAGGAATTTTAGTGTAGTCACAGTCCCCTTATAGCCCACAAAAAAAAAAAAAAACGGTTTTCAGCTACTTATCAGTGGCATCTTTTCAATCTCTCCCATCAGGAACCTTGTCTTCATTGTGCTGACTTCTGTAATTCTTCTTGCTTTATTCCTTTCATTCTGGAGAGCTCAGGAGATCTAGAGTCTTATCCAGGCACTAAAAAGGGTTAAACTTGCATCCAGAAAGTAAAAGAGCTGAGTCAAAGCCACCCGCCGGGACCACGTGTAGAAGGCTGGACTTCTTTCCGCTGCCCAGCCATCTGGGGGCCTCTTCTCCCAGAACGGGGGGAAGGGAGAGCCTTTGGTGGCTCCCCCATCCCCTGCCTGGCCATGCTGCATGGAGAAAGTAAGCCGTGCCAAGCCAGGGCCTCACCGAGCGGGGCTGAGTGGGCCCGCCAAGCTGGGGCTGGGGCCGGGCCAGGCCAAGCCCTGAGCCAAGCTGAGCAGGGCCACGCGGGCCCGCCAAGCCGAGCCTGGTCACGCGGGGCCAGGGCCGTGTGGGGGGCCGCCTGGGGCCAGGGTCTGGGCCAGGGTCTGAGTTGGGGCCCGGGCTGGGGCCAGGGTCTGGGCCAGGGTACAAGTTGGGGCCCGGGCTGGGGCCCTGCCTCACCCCGTCAAGCCGGGGCCAAGGCCCTGAGCCAAGCTGGGGCTGAGCCCCCCACCAGACCCCACCTGCCCTCTGGAGGCCAGAAGACCAAAGAGACAGTTTACCACTGTGATTTGTGAAAGCAAAATAACTTTTTAATTGGTTTCTTGGGCTGTCGACTACTAAATCAGCCCTCTGATTGGTCCCCGCAGCCCTCTGGGAAAACTCCCAGAGAGGAGGGGACAGCCCTCCTGTTTCCCGGCTTTGTGCAGTTTCCTCGGGGGCTCCCCTCCCTGACTCCTCCATGTGAAACCAGCACAGGTACCTTTTAAAAGAGTACTAGAAGTCAAGTGCCATTATGAATGCTTTTCAAGTCAGAAAAGAGGTGTCTTAATTCACTTGTACTCATCATCTGACATTAAAAGTTGTATTAAAATAGACTTTCCTTGACTAGTAAGTAAGTAAGCCTTGAATGATGCTGGAGTCACAAGGCTGGTGTGACTCTTCATTCAGGTAACTACTATAACATTATAGTAATAATACTTATTTTTGCACTTAGCAGTGAAGATGATAAACATAGAAAAAGCAAAAGTAAATGTTTGTTTCCTTGGCAAATTCATACTACATCATAGCTAAAGATTCTTCACTTTCATGGTATGTTACCCATATATATTAAGTTCTGTATCATTGCAATTAAAGAGTATCTTGAACAGTGTATGTCCATGCCGTATGCATAAAATCTCTTGAGGAAAAAGAAAACTGTTTTCCTGGAAAAATGTGGCACTTCTAATTAAAAAGGTAACTGTCCTTTAACAAATCAGTTTTCATCAGGGCATGGAGAATTTGGCAGGTAACTGGAAAAAAGGTTAGGAATGTAACATATATGAGAGATAGGATAGGGACATGTTCATACGTAGGAGATACTTAATGCTGGATTTATTTTGAGTCATACTGCAATTTTATTTTGTGGATTAGTTGCATTGCCAGGATCCTAAATAAGTCCTTACTCATAGCTGTCTGCATGATTTTAAGCTGCATGAGCTCTGCTAGGATAAATACATGTATTTTAAAAAATTAAATCATAAAATATGACATTTATGCATGGGAAAATTTCTATAAAATTCACCTTTCTTCCCCCTATGGCAATTGTATATTTAGAAAGTCATCTAATTCTGTGTAAGGAATCAGGTCTTCTGCTTTTGTTTTTCAGTCACGGACAACCTGACCAGTCTAAATTTAAAATACCAGACATTTAAATTTTCGAAGTATGGATGTTGACAAAGGCCCCATGTGTCAGAAAATTATGTTATTTTCGTTCTCAAAGCTTCTCTAGGATAACTCCCCTCCAATTTCCTTAAAGGTTACCTTGAATATAATTGTCATGGTGCAGCATTTCAAGAGAAACAGCATAAATTTTTATACCTGTGTGCTTTTCTGTGTAGATATGGTTTTGATCGTTTACTCTGGTTGTAAACTTTGAAAACTGTTGATGGAGGGTATATTAAAGGCTTTTGGAGACAGTAAAACCATAGTTCTACCTTCACAGAACAATAATTGATTCTAAAAGTCATGTTTCACTTCTGGCCTAATTATCACATTTAGTGGTATAAATCTGCAGCTCCTTAACTTTCACAGATTGAAAAAGAAATTGAAAAATGTCTTTTCTCTGTTCTGTTGTTGTTTGTAGTAATTCATACCCTTACTTTTCTCTGCATTCAACCACAAGGTTGTTGAAAAGTTATTGATAAATTGGAAGAAAATGCTGTGTTTATCATCGTCATACATTTAAGGAAAAATGTGCATCTTTCACAGTTTACAAAAGATGTTTCTAGTATGACATAGCAGAGTCATAAATATGCATTAAACCCCAAATGTAAGCTGGATATAAATTAGGCCTGTTTGACAGAAAATTAGGACTTAGTCAATTTGTCCCTTGTACAGCTTCACTAACTATGTGATTCTGGTCTGGTCTTCTCTTTTCTGGTTTCCAATTAAAATGTTGTTATGCCAAAAGGGCACTATTAAAAGACAATTCTAGTCTCATTAATTATGGGTGCTGTGTTAGGACTCATGTTATGCACCTGCTACAGCTTAAAGAAAAGTGCAGCATAAACAGTTCCATTTGTTTGGTTCGATTCCAGGGCAAACAATAGAATTTATTCCCCAGACTCCTACTTTAGTGGATTCAGCATTGCCACGTTCATTTAGAGTCCCTCTGGTTATTCAGTATAAATGAGGGACGAGGTTAAAGATGGTGGACTTTAAAATTCAGACTACCTGTTTTTTTGTGAGTAGTAGAGAGCCACACAGTCTAGTTCAATAACGAAAAAGTTAGTTCAAACATACTCATACTCTTACACATTCTTGATGTGCTGTAGTTTTGTTTTTTTTTTTTAACTTCTTACAGAAAAAATATTCTGGAGAGCACCAGCCTTGCTATGATGTTCAGGATGGTAAAGTGGCACTGTATCTGGATCCTGGTGCCTGTGTCTAATGTACAGCTGTACTTTTGATTTCCCAGCAGGAAGCCGCATTCTCTCATGGAAACGTCATCAGATGTTCAAGATGTGAGAGCTAGCTGTGTTTGACAGTGGATTCTTTCTGGTTTTTTTTTTTTCTTCTTAATGTGTTATAGTCCTAGAGGAATCACTGTGGTGACAGTTGGTGTAACTTACATTAGAGGCGCACGCCTTGAGGTGGAAGTGTTTTCAGAGATGTTTTTTAACTGTTAAGTTAGAGCAGGATGAAAAATGAAAATTTCTTGAAAGGTGAGGCTATGTTACAAAACAAAAACAGATAAGGAGTGCTGTTTGGATGATGGAGGGATAATTTCAAAGGAATATTTCTGTATCTTTGAACATCAAGTCCCAAATTCTGTCTTTTTAACTTACACACTGACTTACAATGAGGGCAATGAAAGACTTCATTTTGTCAGAGAAAGATGATCATTCTTCAGACCTCATTATGCCTGTGGGAGAATCATAACAACATTTAGCGTTTGCAAGCATGTTCAAAGTGCAGGCTACTTTTGCAACTCCCCAAGAATATACCACTTCTCTGTCAATACTGTTGGCCCATTTGTGCATGATGAATCTCAGGTACATTTATGTTGCAGTGACTGCAGTTTTGCCCCAGAATTCTAATTCAGAGCCCTGAATTAGTTAGGTTTTCCTAACTAATTAGTTAGGTTTTCCTCCCTCTAGCTGTGGGAGATCTCACATGCACAATTTTTACCCATACTTTGAGGCAGAATTTTTTGTGCTCTCTGCTGAACAGTGTACATCATAGCTGGACGAGGTACATATGCATGAACTGAGGGCATTAGACTGGAGACATGCTCCAAAACATGATGGTTTGGCCAAGTGAAACCTAAAGCTTCAGGCTGCGTCAGACCTTGGATACGGCAACAGAATATTCTATCTTCCAGATTCAGAAAGTAATTGATAAGCATATACTGGTATCCACTCTTTAAACTGAGATAGCTACCCTGAGATGAGAATTTATCCCTAATTTAGGATAATTTTATTCTAAAAGCAGTAATCAGTTCATCTTGTCTTGAGTTCCCAGCGCAGTATTTGTTCTGTATCAGTGCCCTCCAGGGTAGCCTGCTTTATCTTTTGTTCCTAGTAATTTATCTTAGTCAGTGTGGAAATTGAGAGCAAAGAAGCTGAAGGCGTGTGCTTCTGCCTTCTTCTTATCTGCTGTTCAACTTTACCTCTCACAAGTGTGAACTTTTCCTATGGTTCTTTGGTTACAGACTGATAGGGTATGTTTCTGTTAAGCAGGAGATAGACTGTGTGAAGGTACCTTGTGCCTTCCTTTTTCTTCAGCTTTACCGCATATTTCATTTTCAGGCTGCAAGCATAATCCATTTGCAAATAGTTTTAGCTCTCCTCTTGGCTGTGCATATCAGTACAGTCCCAGAAAACTCAAATACAGAAATAAACTGACTTGCTGTTTTCATTTCCAGTAAGAATTTGGTAGATATTTGCTCCCACAAGCATATCCCTTCCCAATTTTAGAAGTTTTTTGTTTTTGTTTTTGTTTTTTTTTTTTTGTTTTTTTGTTTTTTTGTTTTTTGTTTTTTGTTTTTTTTTTGTTTAAAAGCCATTCCAACTGATTTTCCACTGAGACCAAGTCACAAAAATAATTACATTCCAAACATTGTTCTTTGTTCAGGCGCTTTCTGGAAACAGCTAAAAAATTTACAGTCTCAAGGGACATTAGTAAATAAAAGGGAACTGTACATAACAGATTTGACACCACAGTGCTGAAAATGTTTTTTAAATATTACTTGGACAAGTATGCCACAAAGAATATGTTGCCAGACTGTTGCTGAAATTTTTATGATTTCTAAGTACTAAAAGTTGTTTAACCCATTACAACAACCCATTACAACACTAAATGGTTTGGATTGTGCTGTGAAGTATTTGCTGCAATTTCTCCCCTAACATGATGAAACTCAGTATTTCCTATCTTTTTGATTGTACACTCCATTTATCTTTGTTCTGTTGATGGATAGTATGAGACACCTTGAGTAGTGAAGATTATCAGCTGTAACAGCTTGTCATTTTAACTCTACAGCTTTTCAGTTAAATTCTCAGTATATTATCCAAGATGGTGGTAACTGTGTTTCTATTGAAAACAGCACATGTGCAACCCTTTTATTTCCTGGAAATGTAAAGCTGACTTAAAGTTTGGGGTAGCTGTAATTCTGTCCATAATTACATGTTCTTCATCTTATGCTTTTAAATTAGACAATGACAGTAGCAGCAACAGTGGCTGGGTGGAAAGGCAGGGAAGAAATTTAGTATTGGGATTGTGAAAGCAAAATAATTATATAACATAAGACAGATAAGAAGAATTTGCTCTATTAGGATCTAAATAACACAGTGTCTTGATAACTAGCTATGAAAACAAGTAAAAGGCCATTTTCCTACCTCCAGTATGATTGTGGTGTATTAGACACAAAAGAAGGTACTTATTTCAAATAACAATTATAAATACCTGAAAAAATAAAGTAAAAAAAATTTAAAGTATATAACTTCCCATCTACAAATAGGAAAAGTATTGCCATGCTGAAAACAATGTAAAAGCATGAAACTCGGAAAAATATAGGTAAAATCAAAATAGGTTTGAACTAAAATTATGTGAAACTTTAACTTTCTCCATAAATTTTGTAGAAGTATATTTTCTAAAGGAAAATTTCAATCAGAGTATTTAGAGCAAAAACTTACAATGAAGGAAAAAAAAAATCACTATTTTCCTCCCTGGTAGTTAAAAATACTAGTTGTCTGCATAGAGGGGGGAAAAAAAATATTTCAAAAAGCTTCCAAAATTTACGTTTCTTAATTATTTGAAATTAATTGTGATTTGATATGTGAGAGTTTTAAGGAATGCTGGAGTTAAAAAAAAAAAAACAGAAAACCCTAGTTACTGAAATACAGCAGTTACAGTTTACATAAGCAGCTGTCACTTCACACAGTACACAGGCCTCACTTTCACAGCATAATGACATGTGATAATAGCCATGCAAACTAGAAAATTTTAGAACCTTTCTGACATGAACTTTCCAGACTGTTCTTTTCTGAAGAGGAGTAAAAAGTTCTACTTGACCTTTAAATGACTTACACAATACTGCACAAGAATCTTTTCAGGTTCTGGATTCCTTCATTTTATGATTTAGCAAATGTGAAAGAAAAAACTTGAATATATATGTATGTCAAGATAAAGAGAGCTTTTTCAGATGTATATTTCAAGGTTTGCTTTTCTACCACCCTTGACTGAAAACTGAAAAAGCAGCAGATTGAATGTATTATGGTACTAAATTAGTTACCTATAGAGAGGCATGAACAAGACTAGTTGCTTGTAATAGAGATCATTAAAAAGGTGCTTCTAATTTTAAATTAAATAATAAAAGAAAATTCTGCTCCTTACATACGTATTTGTAATGTTCAGTACAGTTCTACATGCAGGGTTGTATATTAACAAGAGGGAACATGGAGATAGTTCAGAGCTATAATCAAAATAAAGGAAAACAATGGCACAATTGCATCATGGAAGTTATTTAACTTTTGGACATGGTATGAGGGTAGACATGTATGATTTGTCATTACTTAACTACTTCAGAGAGTCATAACTTGCCTGCCTATAAATGGTAATGTGATACAGACCTTTTATACCAATGATTGATTAAAAAATGTGTTGGGCTCCAGGAACATAGACTGTATTCTTGCTCACGTGGAATGGTGGCAGATTTCCTCACCAAGGAAATCAAACAAATAAAAATAATATGTGAAAGAGACAAAGAGCCTTTTCACTGGAGTTAACCTTGACTGCCCCAGGGAATATAAAATGTTTTGCCAGGTATAATTGCATCATATAAAAGTAAAGGAATAGATCTTTAAAAAAATTAAAAAAATAAAGACCATAAGAAAACAGCATAGAGACATAACTTGTACGGATTCTGCTGATGGGATGCAACCAAAAGCCAGTACCAAGTGAGTGGAATCTGCCAGTTTTTTTGTTTTTTGTTTTCTTTTTTTAAAGGAAGATATAAAATTAAACATAAATGAGTTTTTTTGAAAATTAGCTCAAAGCTAAGAATAAAAAGAGATAATTTAGGGGAGAAAAGAGGTAAACAAGGGAAAATATCAGTTAACTGGAATACAACTGCATCTTAACATGTCTGGAATAGCTATACATGAGCCCAGCCTGGTCCTGGTATTCTGGTAGCTGTCCCCAGACAGCATCCAGACATCCACCCAGCCTCTATCTCACTCCCTTTTCCTAAAGGATGGACAGAAAAATAGAACAAAGGTGAAAAATCTCATGAACCAAGACAATGACAGATAAATAAGAAAAGTAAATGCTGTCTGTGCAACCAAAGTAAAAAGAGAAATTCATCTACCACTTCCCATCATTGGCCAGATGTCCAGCCATGCCTTTCAAAGCAGGGCCTCTACGCTTGCAGCTATTACTTGGGAAGATAGATGTCCTATCCCTGAATGTTGTGCCTTTCTCCTCCTTTTTTCAAATTTTACTGGTGAGCACAATGTCAAATGGTGTGGAATATATTCTTAGCCACTTGGGGCTGACTGTGTTCCCTCACAGCCTCTTGTCCACCCCCAGCCTGTTAACTTCTGTGGCAAGTGAGGGGAGATAGATTTAGCAATTTGAGAGCTCCTTACAAGGACAGACAAAACCCTGCTGTGTTACCAACATCATTTAAGCCACAAAAACAAACCACAACTTTATATGGACTGCTCTTAATAAAATTATTGCCGTATGTTTGTTTCAGCCAGACCCCAGTACAAAGATTTGGAACTGTGACCCACAGTAACTCAGTCCACACACAAAGTTTGACTTCATCTTGCAATGTTTTAGGCATGGCTAGTAATGATGATGAGGTGCAGCATTTAACACTTGAGGCTTAGTTGTGAGGAAGAATCTAATGTTTTAAATGTGTGAAATAAAATAGGGCATCTTCAAATTCATGCTCTAATTACCTGATGGAGTTGGAAAGGTGTAGGGCAATTTCTTAAATATGCTCTCTGCTTTGGTTCAATTGTTTAGACTGCCAAGCTCCTTCTCTGTCCTGTGCACAGTAACCTACAGCCTGACACTTTTATGAGGATGTATGACCTTTATTAAACAGCAGAGAAAGGAACTGAATTTGTGTCTCCTGCTTTCTGGGTATACTAGAAGGTACTGTTCTGGCTTGCATATGAAACGTGCCTTGAGTTGACAATGGATGGTAAAAATCAAATTCCAGGACACTAATTTTTAACCAGAGAAAAAATCCTAAAATTGTGCATAGAAATATGATGTGTGGAAGCTCTAATCTTCATTTTAGTTTTTGTCTCTTTAGTTTTACACAGTGTATTTTGTTGGGTTTCAAATGAAAGGAGAATGGGGGATTTATTTGAAAGATATTTGGTATAATTTATATTTTCATTCTTTCCATCAAGTGAAAAAAAAAAGCAACCAAGACAAAAAAATAACAGCCCTCAATTTCTTTTATAGTATTAAAGATACAAAATCACCATTTTTCAAGAGCTTTCTATTCATGTATTTTGATTATTTTTTAAGCCAAATTGACTTCTTCATTCAGATTTGAAAAAAAAAGAGAGAATGGACTGATTTGAAATGATGTCTAACGATTAGAAGCTAAAGGAACATTACTCACATAATACTGCAGAAAAGTGGGACTGAAAACTCTTTATATTTGGCTGGCTCCTATTCTTAGCATCTGTATCTATCCTAACTTAGTCATTAAAAGATATTAAATTACATTAAAATGTGAAAGATGGAAAGTGAAAACTAGATGCAAGCATTTATATTGATAAAGTTGAGTTTATTTTATAAAAATAGAAATTAAAATTATGGCAATTTTTGAATTCATTAATAAGACAACAAGAAAAGGAAAAATGGACAAAGTGAGCTTTTAAACTCATTTGACAGCTTATAATAACATGTCTATGAACCTCAGTATTGGCAAAACATTTTCATTCAAATATAGCAGTGTTATCCTTAATAATTTATCTGTGTTTTGAAATATGTAAGAATCATCATGGGTTATGCAAATTATTTCCTGACTTGTCCTAATAAGTTTACAATGTATAACCCACTTGTGCTGGGAGCATGTGAAGCAGGGAGGGGATGGGAGCTCGAGCCGAGGAGGGCCTCTTTAAACGCACGTGCTGTTAAAACAAAGAA
>WBND01001289.1:134353-155281 GCA_013398595.1 Tychaedon coryphoeus
GCGGCAGTTGGTGAAGCGGTGACTCCCCTGCCGCCCAGCGCTGCAACTTTGCTTCCCTTTCCTTCTGTAATAATAAATTAGGTATTTAATTGGGAGTGATGGCCCATTGTGCTCATTTATAACAAAATACATAAGATACATGAAAACATTTTTTTTTCTCTTACTTAGAGCTGTGGAAAGTCAGTCAGGACCTATCTTGCCAACATCCACAGGGGAAGGTTAGGATGTTCCTCAGTTTGAAGAATTAGTGGGTTGAGGCATCCGTATAAAAGTTGCTTTCTCTGCTGACAAATACTCTACTGCCTTTTTTTTTCATATTTTGAAGTAATATTTTTAAACCAATGGCTTATTTATTTTCCACCAAAAAGAAGATAAATATGGAATTGAAAAGGCAAGAGGTAAGGCTGGGACTACTTCAATTTACTTGGAAATGCTTGAAACAATCTATAGAAGAGAACAGACTAAGAATTTTTTTTCTTCAATTGTGTGAATAAATCCAAGTGCTAGCTGAAAAACTTTTTATTCTGACAAACTGAAAAAGTCATGAACTGATTACAGTGAATACTTTCACCTTGAAATAGCGACACTATCTTCTAAAGTAAGTTTTTCCTACTTGTCACATAGTGACTTGTCGTTTTAAGACCCATAGGCTTAATTCATGGATCAGACCTACTTTGGAAGTGAATAGCTAGTACTTAACAAAAGTCTTGGTTATTATTGGAGAAAAGCTGTCTAGTGGTCTTCTAGAGTTTATTTGGAGTGCAAATAGGTATTGCTACTTATGCAGACTATTATGTTGTCATCTTTTTTCCGTGGATAATAAACTGTATCTTAAAGGAAGAGGCTATATTAAAGAATTCTGAGCAGCAGAATAGCATTGTTCTGTTTTATGCAGTCTTACAAAATTTATAATTTTCATAGAAACCCACATTTCTGATGTACTTGTGAAAGGAAAATCGGGTATTTAATCACAATTTCTTAACACTGTTAGGAGTTCAACTGGGTCTAAGTTTGGCTGGCATGAGGCAAAATCAGCATACAAGATTTGTAAATTACCTAATTATATACATTCAGTTCTCAGTAATGTTGCAAGTATGTTTCTTTTTTTCTTCATACTGAGATACCTGCTACAACTGAAGAAGAGGGTTATTGCTCCAAAGGTCAAGTCAGTCAACATGTAATATTTAGCTCTCTGCAAAACTTGGATTAGCAGAAGTAGAGAAAATGAATAGCAAAAAGTCTTGGGCTTGTCTTTGCAATGTTTAAAAAAAGTGCTTCTTGTCTCCATTGTTTGTAATAATAAGCCACATACTAACTTATTATTAAAAGAATCTCTGGGTCATTAGTAGGCAAGGGACAGAATTACTACACCACTGTGGAAGATAAAATATGTTGAGGGAAACTATATCCTTCTGTCATACTGATCTTTTTTTCAGTTGGCCGTTCTAGAATTCAATTATAATATTTATGGACCTCCAGATTAGTAGCTTAATTCCTTTTCATTTCAAAAAGGATTTGTAAAAATAATGTTTCTGATTAAAAGGGATATATTGAAATATCATAAGGAAGACTAGCACTGAATTTTTTTTTTCGAACACATTGAAAATGTGATTTTTGAAAATGGGGTTATTTGGAGGGGGTATTTTTTTGTTTCTTTATTTTATTTACTATTTTTTTCCCCTAATCAATTCTCTCCCTGATTTTGAAATTCGGTAGATGTTTGCAAGATACTCATATAAAATTTAGTCTACTCAATGGCTGGTAGACACTGGATGTCCATGATGTATGTAAGTTACTTATCACTTCTGATTGTCAGCCCCTCTCACAAAGTTAGTTTTTCTGTCTAAAATGAGGAATAAACCTTGGTTTTGGACAACAAGAATTGCCTCCTTTCTTCAGCATGATCTAACATGGTAAGTATATGCTTCTCTAGTTATTTAAAGTTGAGATGGCACAAGAGTCTCTTAACTATCCAAGAATATTTAAAAAAATATGTAGAGACTTGGTATTTTTTTAGAACACAGTTTCAGCAAGAAAAGGAGCTGATTTTTGTGCCTTTTCTTGTATTACCTTTTGTACAAGTTTACAAAGTATAGGTTTTCAAAACTTAGAAGCAAATTCTTCAGCATGTAATACTGTATGAGTTAGAAAAACTCCTGTGTGCTTGTAAAAATAAAAATCCAAGATTGCACATTTGTTTCTGTGTGGTAAAAAGTTGTAATCTGTCCTTTCAGAAGACAGGAATGCTTACTATATCCATAGGCAAAGAGAGCTTTTTCCATGGGTTGTCTAGGGAGTGGATAGGGAGAATATTGGAATCATGGTATAGTTTGAATTTCAAAGGACCTTAAAGATCATCTAGGTCCAGTCCCACTGCCGTGGAGAGGGACATCTTTCACTAGAGCACGTTTCTCAGAGTCCCCAAGCCTGACCTGAAACATTTCCAGGAAGAGAGCATCCACAGCTTTTTCAGGCAACCACTTCCACTGCCTCACAACTCTCACTGTAAAGAATTGCTTTCTAATATCTAATCTAATCATACTCTTTTTCTGTTTGAATCCATTCTCCCGTGTCCTGTCACTACATGCTCTTGTAAAAAGTGTCTCTGCATCTTTCTTTTAGGGTCCCTTCAGGTACTGGAAGGCCACAATTAGGTCACCCCAAAATCTTCTCTTAAAGGAATTCCAGTTCTCTAAGACTTTCCTCATAAAAGATGTACTCCATCCCTCTTATTAACTTGATGGCACTCATTTGGATCCTCTTCAACAGTTCCATGTCCTGCCTGTGCTGGGACCCCAGAGCTGGATGCAGGGTTCCAGCTGGGGTCTCAGCAGAGCAGAGCAGAGGGGCAGAATCCCCTCCCTCCCCTGCTGCCCACGCTGCTTTGGATGCAGCCCAGGACACGTTTGGCTTTCTGGGCTGGGAGTGCCCATGGCTGGGTCATGTCCAGCCTTTCACTACCAGCACCCCCACATCCTTCTCACAGGGCTGCTCTGATCTGTTCATCCCACAGCCTGGGCTGGTACCGGGGGTTGCCCAGTGCAGCACCTGGAACTAGGCCTTGTTAAACCTCATGAGATTCACATGGGCCAGCTTGTCAAGATTTTCCAGGTCTCTCTGGATGGTATTCCATCCTTCAGGTTATCAACTGCAGCACTTGGCGTGATGTCATCTAAAACTTTGCTGAGGGTGCACTTGGTCCCATTGCTGGAGATATTGAATAACTGGTCCTAGTACGGGCCTCTGAGGGACATCACTTGTCACTGATGTCCATTGGGACCCTCAGCCTCTGACCACGACCCTCCGGACGTAGCCGCCCAACCAATTCCTTTTCTACCAGTCTACCCATCAAGTCCACCTCTCCCCACTTTATAAAGAAGTCTTTTGTGGGGAATTGTGTCAAAAATTTAACGGAAGTCCAGATAAATTATGTCTGTAGCCCTTTCCTTGTTCACTGATGTTGTCACCATATCAGTGTACATAGTACAGGAAATTTTTTTTTGACACGGTAAGTAAGCAAGGCCAGAAGGGCTCGCTTATTAACACTGCCATGCATAATCTTTACAGCAGTAATTAGACAACTGCAACAGGGAACATGGTAAAATAACCTAGAAAATAAAATGTCAGCAATTTGATTATTCTTTCATTCTAGACTGAGTAAAGTTTATGATGGTAAAGATATTTAGCAGAAAAAAAAATCTAAAGGTGATTTTCAACCTAAATTATTGAAAATATTAGTGTAAAGTTTAAGTGAAAGTATGTATTTTAAAAAAGAGACATTAAAATTATGTAGAGTAACTGAGTGACTAACAGAAAACTTTGGATTTCTACTGGGTTGCAGGCCATGAGGTCGACCTAACAGAATATGTACAATGAAAGAATGCAGCAAAGGATCACAAGAAGGTGTGTGTTTAAGACAAGAAAATGGAAATCAATGTTTGTATATTTATACTGCGGGCATTTTGACTTATTTATCTGCTTCATTATTAATTGTGATGGACAGTAGGATAGAAGAGCCCTTGTGTTGAAACCTGACCTTTAACAAAGTGGTAGAAAAAACATGACTTTGGTAGAAATACCTAAACAAACAAATAGAGAAATGTACATACCTTCGTGCCTATTGCTCTCAATACTGCTGGAATGCAACTACAGTCACACTGCAGTGTGAGACAAGAAGCATCTTTCCACAACAACAAAAAAGAGTTCTTGTAGGAGAAATTGCAGGCCACTTGAAATACAGAGCAAAACAAAACAAAACAAAACAAATAATTAAAAAAAAGAGGAGAGCAGATGGTTATTGTAGGTCTGCTGAACCTACAGATACTCAACACTTTCAGCAATGTATGCACATCTTTTAGCTTGTGGTACATCATCTAGTGGTATGTGCTACCTGCACCAAGTGGCCTCAACGCTGTCACCAAATTGTTCCTTATAGTTAGTTGTCTTCATTTTCCAGACAGTCTTCTTATTAACAAAAAACAAACAAACAAATGAAGAAATTGATTTCAAGTATCCAAGGATGCTAGTGTCTACATAATATCTCAATTTTTTTTTTAACTTGAAACTTTTTTCTACTTTTTGTTTTTCTAGAACCTAAACTAGCTGTATGTTTTTTAATGTTACATATAGAGAGAGAACTTTTAAACAGCATTCAGTAGTATTCAGCTAGCTAGAAATGTCATTATATAACTGGACTTCTCAGAACTCATAAATTTCCGATACTTACTGTGGCACTTATAAAATGACTGTGTTTAAAATAAATTATGATACTTATTTATTGTAAGTCTCAAAAATCTCTCAAAGTAATGTGGGTTTTTTTTGAAACCAGTAATTTTGTAGACTTTGTAAAGGTTAGTTTTCAATTTTATGAATAGCAAAGATTTTCAGCTGGAAGAAGGCAATTTGAATGCCAGAATGACTCACTAGATTTCTAAAATGAGTCCCAGCCCTTCAGAGGCATTGACATGTTCTGGTTCTGAAGGTACATATTCTCACAGTCTGGGGACCAAAGAGATTTATCATTTCCATGAAAGTATCTCAGAAAAAAGTTTCAAGATATTCTCTGTGACAGAAGTCACTTATTTATACTTCAGTGTTTTAGTGGTATCCATAAAAAAATGTATCCCACTTCAAAAGAAAGAGTGCAGGCTAACAAGGTTCTGTACTGTTTTAAGTGGATGGGACATAAGAAATAGTATCTCTACAGGGAAGAAATGGAGTCTCCAGCAAATAGATACAGCAGGGAAGAAAGCAAAAATAGTTCAATGTTTGACATATAACATCATTTTTGTCTTTCTTTAGCCAAGCATTTTTCTGCATATTTAGTTCCTGAAACACTGGACTTCATCTTTTAAAACCACAAAATGATGTACAAGTAGTGGAGAGAGTCTTTTATGCATGAAATTACACTAAGATTAAATTTATGATTTTATATTTGTAAGAATTTAAAAATGCGTAGAAAATTTGTTAAATGTCTTATTTCTTTTTTTTTTTTTTCAATTTTTCTGTCAGCAGATGATTCTTTGCTTCATATACAATTCTTCTTTCAGACTTCAACAGAAGTGGTGCATTGGCATGGGGCTAAAATGGAATGCTTGGGCAAATTCAGCTTGCAAGATACTTTGAACATCAGGGTCAATTGTCACATTCACATTCCTGGTCAATCATCAGAATTAAGCAGAATATTTGAGATTCCCTATGTTTGTACACTGGTATTGACATAAGATTTAATAAGAAACTCCAGCTATTACATTTTGTATCTGATTTCCTAGGCAGACCGGCAGCCTGAAATTTTGGTTCTGTTCAGATTCATCAGTGTAGGTAATCAATGCCCATTGCAGTATTCAATATATTAAATTTTGTTTAATTGCATGGAATCTGTATTCTCCTTATATCATTAATTCTACAGTACGACTGTAGAAAGGGATGTTTCTTGAATTGCTGAAGCACATCTCTACTTATTTACAATTTACTTCAGGTGAGCCTTGCACTCGACTTAACATACAAACTATAGGGATTCCTTTCAATATGCTTTGACAAGCTCAGGACTGAGAATCAACCTTTTAAAATTTTTTAATCTAGAAAGCATTAAAATAAAAAAAATAACAAAATCCAAACCAAGCACCAAAAATACAATCCAGTGCAATAATGTATCAGACTAATTTTAAAATTTATTTATTAACTGATTTACTTATTTTAAATCAAGGGACAAGTCTACAAATGCATGGAGACATGCATGTTGAATCTGGTATACCAAGAGATCATTCCTCATGTTGGTATCATTTGTGCATGACAAATGATATATCAGTTGGCTTTTTTGTGGAAGATGAGGCTTCATTAAAGGAGCTAGTATGCATTTATCTGGAACAAAACAGCCATGCAGCTTTCAACTCTGTGTGTCACCATGCTAGTGTTTTCCTGCATCCGTGTGATCCTACACGAAATGCAAACATGTGAAAAAAACCTTCAGTCCTGTTCTTGAGAGACACTTAATGAGTGCCTCCCTCAGATTTTAACGAGCCCTAAGGCAAGGGACATGACTCTCCCTGAGGGATCTTTCAGTCTGGTTCAAGCCAATCATTTTTTCAAATTGCTCTCAGTCACCTTTTATGATGTCTGCATTTTCCATGATTCAGAAACTATCCAGACTCACAATATGAAGAATATTCACTGCATTCCTTCATGAAAGAAAAAGCTATAGGACTGAAAATAAATTATTAAAATGGATTTTAAAAACCCCAAAAAATTAAATATTTGGAATCAGACCCATTTACATTTCCAGAAAATAATATTTCATAATTGACCCCTAGGCTTAACTTCAAGGAAGATTCAAATGTTTTAATATAAAAAACATTAAAAGATTCCCATGAAGCAGAATACAGCCAGTGGGGAATTTCTCATAAAGGAGATTTCATCATTTAGTTTGTCATGTATCAAGCGAGGCAGTAATTTTGTTGTAGAAATCTTGAAAATACGTGTGACTTAATTCATAAACTTTCAATAAAATATTTTTCCTATTGCATTTTTAACTAAAACCCTCCCTCTGTATGCATGTGGGGATTTTTATGACAGTATTTTTTATTAAGGCCTTGTATATAGCATTGCTTTAATTATATAAAATTATCATGACTAAAGAACATATTTATCTGCACATTTTGTAAAATATGTCTCTAAGATTAGCTGGTTTTCCCACCTGCTGTTCAAGTGACTGCAAAAGATCAAGAGCTATATAATCTGGAGAGTTCATGGAAATGAAGGAAAAATTCTGAAAAGGGCAAACACAATCTGCTTAAAAGTACACTTGAGTTTCTGTTTCTAAAATTAGATAGATGCAGTAAAAGAAAAAAAGGAGAAAAATTGGCAAAGAATCTGGCCAAAAGTGAATGAAAAAAAAACAGCAAGAGAAATCTCTGTACTCTATTACCTGTTGCTTTAACTCAAATACTGTCATAATAGAGTTAGTTGAGCCCCTTTCCAAAGTATTGAAGGTAACATTAATTAGAAGTTTCAAAGCCACAGGAATATGGCACCATGTTCTGAATTGCAGTGGTATAAACTGTGCAAAATTTTGTTGGCTGTAAAGACTGTTCTTCGGAAAGAAATATCTACAATACATCTTAAAATGTAACACCATAAAACATTAGGGAATCCATTTCTTTCCCTAAATAATGAGCTTTCACAGGGGAAAGACTGTAATTTCATGTTGTTAAACTGAACAGGAATTGTAGTGGTTTATTGATTTATTAATGACATGTAATTAACTGACAATCAATGAGCTATACAGAGATCAGTGTCAGTGGTGCAACTCATAAACCATACACTGCAACCCCTTCAGAGAATGCTGACAAAGATCCCCAGACCCTGAGCACCCCTCTATTACTAACCCCAGGAGTGCAATCCCTGCAGTTTCCCTGGAGCAGCCCCAGGGGATGGAGGCTCTCTCCTCCTGAGATCCCTGCTGCAAACCCTCCGGGGTGGAGGTGCCAGGAGAGCTCCCAGCCAGCAGCCCAGCACGGGCCCTTCTCCACGGACAGCAGACAGACAGACAGACAGACAGGCAGGAGCAGAGGCTGCTCGGGGCACCCCTGGGAGGGCAGAGGCCAGGACACCCCTGGTGACTTGTGTGCTGTCAAACTGAGCCCTGATGGCTTCTGCTCCTGCAGCACCATCCCTCCTGCCACTGCAGCCCTCGGGCTTCTCCTAGACCGCTCTCTGACTTTTTTTACTGCAAAAGCCTCTTTGTAGTTTTTCCATGACTGGTTAATATGATTGCTGATTTTCGGTCACTTCAGTTGCCACATTTTGGGCAAATACCCTCTCAAATAGTTTCAAGAGCATCATTAACATGCACTGGTGTGTGTTAAGTTCCAATTTGGCCTTATGTGGTTTTCCAGAGGAAGGCCTGAGAAACACCTTCACAACAGCTAGTTCTATCTGAAGGGACTGAGGAAAAGTATATGCAATAACTAATTTTCTACACCTCAGATCTGAAGCTTGTGAAGAAAGATTGCTATGGGAAAACATAAGATTTAAATTAAAAAAAAAAAAACAGATAAGAGAAGAAAATCAACCTGACTATACTATGCTTTCAACTGCTCATTTTTATTTCCTAAAATTAACATCTAACCTATTTCCTAGATTAATACCTACCTTTCAGAATAAATTAGCTGCTTTCTGATGCCATTCTGTGAAACAGGTCACAGAGTGGAAAGTTCTCTTCCTAAAGGCATTGCGTTTGAACTTACCTCTGCACAGACGTAAAGAGATTTTGTCAGTCAGCCATGTTATGAACTATGTCTGCTTTTGATTCCTCTTTAATATGCAGGATCTTTGCAATGGCTAATGTCAATGCAAATCCTTCTAGTGACTTCGTTACTCAACAATTTCCTTCCAAACATCCAGTCAGGGAAAAAAAAATGTTTCTGCTATGTTAGATCTTTTATTTTTAAGTCATATTTGTTTTTGTCTTGAAACATAAAGGAAGTTCTTTTCCAGCTTAAGGTATGAGTAATTTGTTCAGTCACATCTTCCTTTGGTTTTTGTGTGCAGAAGGGAGCAAAGCAATTAACCTCTTTTATTATATTATCAATGTATTTGCATTATCCTTCCTTGAGTAACAGACTATATAAATTCTGGTATTTATTATTTTAATTCAAAGGTTATGGCGTTCTTCTCCTCAGAAAATGATAGTGTTAAATTCTCTCATTCTCTGCTTTACTGGCATAAGGATATATCAGTGATCAAAGTGACTTTGGGTACAAAGTTAATCCGAGTTTTTAAAAGTAATAAAAATTCCTGTGTAGTTTGTTATGAGACTCAAGTTTGCACAAGAAATATAGCTAAAGAAGCACTGATAGTGAGAGAAAATAAAATCCTGTAGGTACCAAGTGTTTCTACATGGCTTATTTTATAAGATTTGCCTGTATTCCAACAGGATGCCATCACGGTGGAAATTAAAATTACTGAACACTGAGTCACTGAATTTCTATCAATGTGTCACAATTACAAAACCAGCGTCTGCTATATGAGTCTGATCTACTGTGAAAATGTACAAATTATTCAGTTGCTCCAGAAATGCCTCATTTATTATCCATATTGAGAAATTCAAATGGGTGACTTATGAATTTGACTTCACCACTTTCCTTTGAATCTGATTACAAGTCCCTCTGTGTCATGTTTTCATGTAGTTTAAAAAGGTATAAGATGCATTTCATTTTGAAGTAATTCTAATTCTGTCTGGCTTACATCAGTTATGCTAGAAAAGGATTCAGGAGGGTCAGAGTATTTTTGTCATACATGGAAGGAAATCTGATCAGCTGAGAAAGAGTCTGCCCTAGTCAGTATCTAACCCCACTGGGGCAGGCAGACTGGTACAGGAAGCACACCCAGACAGCTGTGCTGAGATGTACAGAATGAGGTTGTAAACTTGCCATGATTGCTTTCTTTTAAAATTTAAAGGTATTAATTAGGGTCAAGGAGCTATGATGTTGAGGAAAAGTTTTTCTTCTCCTTAACTCTACATGTGGCAGCTAGTCAGAATATTAATTGCAATGACCACCACTTGTTTGTGCTGTTATTGGTACTGTGAGAAAGAAAAATACAGTAAGGTCAAAGATGACATCTTGCTTAGTAGGATGTAACATTAAAATATCAGAATATGTAGGTAAAACAAATGTACTGAAGATTTTAATTTTTAAAAGTTTGATTATGTGTGGTTTTGAACATTTTAATCTCTGTATTCTATCTGACAATGAAAATTGAATTTTTTTGTGGAAATAGAAATGCAGAGTTTTAAGCAGCCCTCATCATCATAGTATTAATCTATGAGAATAGATGAATGTGATATGATTACAGTAAAATATGAAATTAAAAAAAAAGCTTGCTTGCTGACATGGTTTCTTTGAATGACTATTGCCTGAAGAGTATCTATAGGTATTAAAAAGGTTGTTCTGAAGAGTAGAAAACAAGTTAAGTCAAAATATAAAGATAAAGCACTCTTTGGATCAGGTGTACAAGCATTTGCAAAAGTGACTCCCCTGCAGTTGTCAGCCTATGAAGGATTTTAGGACTTTATTGGAGTAGTCAAAAGGAAAATTGAAGGGAAAGCCACTATGCTTTTGTTAAGAAGAAAAGCTTTTCGAGAGAAAGTTTATTTTTCTGGAGAACAAAAAGAAACCAGCAGCTGGTTAGATCTAGAGATGACTAATTCAATAATTTCAGAAAAAGGCAATGTTTCTTTTCTTTACTTTTCTCTTCACTATGGTTTAGACCAGAGGTTAGATTATTAAATACTTCTGTAGAAGATGAGATATGGGAAAAATATTTATTTATTTCAGTTGAAAACTGATCATTGACTGAGCCTGTTTAAACACTCTATGAAAATTTTATGATGTAAAGTTTTGCAAAGAGAAGGATGAGCTAAAGGTAAGAGCCTGCTTGTTTTCTCTTATACCTGAGGAGTGAATCCTGTGCAGGAGCACAAGGACAAAAAAAAAATTGGAGTGAAACTTATAGGAAGAATTAGACAGATTGGGTAGATAAAGTTGTGCAAGGAAACATCAATCTCTCTCTCTCTTTTTCTCTCTTTCTCTCTCTCTCTCTCTCCCTCCCTCCCTCCCTCTCACTCTCTCTCTCTATCATCTGTCTATGTGTGTGTGTGTCTGCAGGTGTACTTTCATATAGGGACAGTCTTCCATGTTTTCTGTTTATACTTTTGTGGGAAAGAGGGAGAAATTCAAATAAAGTGAAAAATAATAACCCCACATCTGCTTGGATATCTGTGAATCATATTTTAATCCAATTTATGTTCTCTTACAGTGTGTCTTTCTTGGAAAAGTCCTACCACCCTCTAGAGAAATAAAGATTGTAGAAGAAGGAAGACAATGAAATGACAACACATTTTATTGAGAGAGAATTTGTTTACTAGATTTTATTCTTTCAGGTTTTTGCTCAAGCACAATATGAAAATATCAAATTGCTTCAGAATTGGATCATTTCTGTGCTGTGTCTTTAGGAGATGGTTTGGATTGGGAATACTATAGAGATCTTCTCAGAGAGATACTTAGATTGCTGATACTCTGCTACCTCCTGAGTGTCCACATTACTGCCTAGACTTTGTCTCCTATAAAGCACTACACGTGCTTGGCTAGATGAATATAAAGGATGATAAAAGCCATTTAGAAAGAGAAGCTTTCATAATTGAGGGTGGAGGCATGCTGTGCATCCTTTTTGTAATTCCTATGAGATAATGAGACATTTCAGGAGAAGGCATATAAACACAGAACTGGCCTGGGGCAAGCAGGCATGTGCAAAAATCCATATTATCTCAAAGCTGCCAGACACTGTTAGTGGATAAGCTTTCCCTGAAAGGAAGGAAAACCTTAGTCCGCAGACTTATGTAAAGCAAAATTAACATTTATGGGGCTGATCTAAAGTCCTTTAAAGCTGAAGAGGATTTTTCCTCTGTAGACTTCAGTGAGATATAGACTGTACTTTGTCTATAAGTATTTAAGCAGTACTTTTTAACTCATGGAAGTTAAATCACTAATTAAGCCATACCTTTTTGATCCCAATTATTTTATTTTCCACTCATGTTCTTATTCTTTCTTCCCTCTTTCACCTTTCTATTTGGGTAATTAAAGTTCTGCTTTGGCATTAAAATGAAATTGAGAATGATAAAATTCACAGTTATCAAGACACAGGTTGACAGGTTGGCCAGGACCCTACTGTCTCTTGTAACGCTTGAAGTGTTTCATGGTGATTTAAAAAAGGCTGTATTCTAATTTGCACTGAGATTTGCTGATAAATTAAACAGTATTTTAAAATGCCCAAAAGCTAAACTTCTTACAGATTTTTCTCAGTGTCATGATCCTGCTGACTGTTAAAAAATTGTATGTCACAACATAAAACATACTTCAGCTATTAGATTTTCTTATTCCATCTTATGGAAATATTACAGTTTCTGAAACCCTTTGTAACTGATTTTGTAGAGCAAGGCTGTCTGCTAGGATATCAGCTCAAGAGCTCTAGGCAGAAAAGCTGTCTGCATGAGTAAAGGCTTAACGTCATATGGTGTATCAATAGGTCATGACAATTAGAAATATGGGGCACTTTGCTGCTAAGTGATATAATTGCTCTGATGGAGGAAATATTGCAAATTAATAGAATGAGGCATTGGATATGGGGCAGCTGGATGATTTGTTTCAAATGTCATTTCTTGGCAAAATATACTGAAACATCCGAAAACAGAATTTACTAGGATCTGTTACTGAGCATGAACAATTTAACTTCAACAAATAGCATCCATCTCCTAACCCCTCCTAGGTATTTTGTCTCAACTCTATGACACACTGTGCTAGGAATTTTCTGCTTAGAAAGATATCGATATAGAGTTGCAATCAGACAGCCAGTTTGGAGGAAGGTTACAGAAAAGTTGCATTTGCTAACAGAAGGAAAAAGAATGCTGTCAATGACATATTAGGACTCAAAGGCAAAACCCTTAACAGTGCAGGGTGAGGGAGACCTAATAATGAAAGTATATCATAACTCCTTTCTTTTCAACTTTTGCCTCTGCCAGTCATTCACATGAGTTCTACTGAGAACCAAATATGCAGTAATTTTTCTCTTGTCTTCTAAACCAACAAAATTATTGTTTTCTTTGCAAGCAGATGATAATTGTAAAAAAAACAGTGCCTTTTTTCCTTTTCAATGTACTCAACCATATATTTGTCTCAATATAATTCAATATTTGCTCTTTAAATATTGTCCTTCGCCCTCATAATTTCTGGATTGTATTTCGCTTAGTTTTCTGAGGACAATAAATCCCTGAGTAACATATGTGTGAACAGGACTGACATAGCTTTACTAGCAGAGATTCAGCAACCTGTCTAGTACCAGCTGTACTGATGTTGCCAGTAGCATTGAAAGAAAGTTGTAGTTTGTGTTTATACTAGAACACAAACTCACTGATCATTCTATGTGTTTTTCGCTCTTGATTTCTCCTGGGTTTGACTTACACAGTTTAAAATGTGTTTCGTGCTCCGAATTCATTAGGGTATTTCTTTTGAAATAGGAAGCTGGTATTTTCTGCTAGGAGCTATGCCAACTGAAAAAAAGTGTTTCTGAAATGTCATTTGAGCAGGGGCTATGCTGTGCTTCCCTTTCCCCTGAAGGAAAAATCATACATCACTGTATTGCCTCAGGAACAACCTGGAGATTTACTAAAACACAACGGAAGTGCATTCAACTATTTGGTTTCCCTTTTTTTTTTTTCTGACATGTAAGAGAGAAAAAAAGAAAATGCATGTGTCTGTCCTTCACTGGCTGAAAAATAGCTCTCTAGCTCTTCTGTCTTAGTGTCTCTCTCTATAACAAGCTGAAGATTGGGTCAAGCTTTGCTAGTACTTGCTTCAGCATGCCTGCTCCCTGCTCGCAAATCGGTAGGAGAAAGAGCAGCTTCATGAACAAAAGATGGGAAGGATTTTTTTCTGGTGGTAGAAAACATTGATTTTATGGCTAACTGCCTTCACAGCAACAGTGCTTAATGCTACAGTGATAGCTCTGTGGAGTGGATTGAGGGTCTGAGCAGCATCTCGTGGGACTCAGAAGGAGTCTGCAGCTATCAACGTTTCCTTGAGCCCAGACACACTGTTATTGCTCTGTAGCTGCCACTTGAACTTATTTATATCTCCTCAGGAATTGCCATGAGTGTTTTGACTTCAGGTGCAAGTGTCTTTCATAGCTGCAAATGATTGTCCTGGAGGCCGAACATATACTCCGGTACAAGAAGTATTGACATAGGAAGGATCAGAACAGGGCTCTCACCAATGCAGTCTGGGTTTTACACTCCACATTTTAGTGGTTAGTCATATAAAAAAAATTGAAAAGAGAAGGAATTTTTATTTTACTTTTTATTTCTATTGCTACCAGCATGCACCCCACATCTAAGCAGGCAAAAGTGTGCTTCTATTGGTGAAACTTGAAGAAGCTTTCAGGGTTGGCTGAAAAGGTTTCATAGAGCTCTCAGCAAAATAAAGGAGGGAAACTTTCCTATTACCTCAGATCTCTAGTACTCTGAGGTAGGCAAGGACTTTATACATGTCTTTGCCTGAGTTAAAGTGGCTTCCAGTAAGCTTAGCTTGAATGTTACCTGCAAGACTTATTATTTCCCACATATCAGAGGCCAAATTGGTATGCCCCTCACATGGTGAATATTCCATTGCAACTTTTTGAATATACATTTGAATATTTGATAGCACTGATACAAGATTCTGAGACCAGTAATTTTTAGGGAATGGGAATTTTTACTTTCAAACCATAGTGACCAGACACTCTGACCCCTTCCACGGTCCTCCCTTTCACTGAGGTTCTTCATCTCATGACAGAAACTTCAGCACAGAATGGTTCTAGAAGGAAAGGCAGTTTTGTCACCTCATTTGGGCATGACTTGTGGATGTCAGCCCAATAACACCCTAAAATTGTTAATGCCTTGCTGTCTTTAGCTCTTATCTGAGAGGAAAAAAAACTTCTGTGCGATGTAAACCCAGCTGCATTGCACATTAAGAGTAAGGAAAAGCTTCCGAGCCTATGTATGCTGAATAATGCTAGCATCAGTTAGACACCACTGAAAGCAGTGCTAGCAGAGTACAGAGAGAGTGCCTATCCCTATAATTCACAATTTGCAAACCATGGTAAAATATAATTACTAATGTAGCTGACAGTCTTTACGAATCCTTTCCAGAAGTGTCACAGGATTTTGTATTGCTTTCTTCTCTCTTTGCAGTCCTGGGACAAAATTAAAGTCTTATTAAGTGGATGAAATAAAGCATGGCATTAATTTAAAAACAAACCTCCCAAATCCTAAAAATCTAGTAAACACACCAGTAATGAAAGTCACCTGTTAAGAGAAGAAAGATCTTTACCTACCTATCATTTTACTTTAACTTCTCAGCTTGTTGGAGAATTTTTTGGCATATATTCCTGTCCATATGTGCACTTCTTTATGATACCATTTGCAAAGTCCTTAGCATACAGATGGTACAAAATAAAGTAAATAAAAATTAATAGATTCCTATTACTTTATTTTCTTTAATTCTCTTTTTATTACAAAATCCATTTGTTTCTGTCTAGAAAGAATTTAAACATCAGAAGAATGCTCAGCAACTATTAAATGTAGACTGCAGTCTAAGTGCTAAAGCTAAGTAAGTCTATTCAGTTTTATGGCTTTTCAGTTTAATGAAAATTGGTGCCAGATTGCTTAATCAAGAATTTGTCATTGTTTGTGCAAATCATTTCATATGAAACTATCAATAGTTTCTTACAGTTTTGTTAGTAGAAATCCTAAAGAAAAGCTTCAATAAGTACAACCTTTGCAATATCAGGAGTTCATTGCGGAAAAGTGTCAGCCCATTTCATGTAATTTTACAAGGAATGGATGATTACATTTTAGGTGAACTTAATGATACATGTGGCAGAAGCATTCTGCAGGTATTAAGTATATCTGACAAAATACAAATCTTGTTTCAGAAAACACAGCTGTAGTTTGAAGCTTATTGTGAGAGTGTTTGTGGCTGTGAGCTCTTTATAAAAGGTGATCTTTATGTTCCTCAATAATCTTAGTCATACCATTAAGATGTCCATCAAACTTGTGAAGCAGAAAGCCAGTAAATGGTTAAATTACAGGCCTTTGGTAATTTACACTGACCTCTTAGGCATTAGGTGAATTATTAAGTAAAAAACATAAGTTTCTGCACCCTTAAAACCTTTGATGACCAGGCTGGATAATGATGAGTTCTCAGAAAGTGGTTCAGTTGCATATAAAATATAATAACACAGCTGAGAGTACACGTCATTCAGAAAAAAATCAACATTGATTAAAAAAACAATGCAGTGCTTTGTACTGGCCTCTTCACCTTAAAAATTTATTTTCAGTGTGGTAGAAAGTAGATGCAAGCACAAAAAATAATCCAAAATATCTATGGAGACTAAGAAGCATCCAATGAAGGTAAAAGAAATACCGTATACAAAGTTGGAATATGATGAATTGAGAAGGAAATGTCAAAATCAGTACAATCTAAAGCTCCATGTGTGGCACGAGATGTGTTTTCTTGTGCTGTTGTGCATCACATAGAGACCTTAGAAGTTTTCACTGCTGAACACGTGGTGAAATATGTTCCCTAGTTTGTATTAACAACTACAAAAGTACTGCCAATATGATTTGAAGAGAATAAGCAGCATGTCTTTAACAGTTCCTAAGCATTGCCCAATATTGGTCTCAAAACCCCAAACCTAGAGCTAGATAGTATTTTATTTCCTAATAAAGGAAACTATTGTTAATAGTCTAATCTGAGATAGCAGTCACCTCTTCTTTAATTAGACTTGTGCATTATAGCATTTGAAAAGATTTCCATTTTTGAAAGAATTTCTCAAAGGGATAATGGATTCCCTTACTTCTTAGTTTATTGACTAAAAGGCTTTTTCTTGAATCTGGCAGAAATGACTACCAATCAAAGGATGTGTCCTTTCTTCTAAACATATCTGAGAACATGAACATGAATCATATATAGAAGCTCTGTGCACAGTCAATTTTTCAAAAAAGAAATTTGAACAATACAGTCATTAAAACAAACATGAAGAATACTGTCATTACAAGTATTTCCAAATTGCTTCCAAACCCTAAATTTAGATTTGGATTTAGTAAACCTTTATTGTGTTTCTAAAAGTATGTGTATTCTGAGCCAGTCCAACAAACATACCATAAACTATCTAGAGGGGATTCCCAGGTTCCTATCTATATTGCACCTATTTGTAGCTGACACTGGCATTGGGTTTTTACACTGGTAGTTCGGAACAAAGATCAACATGAAAATTCAAGGTTCTAGCTGGAATTTAAGTCCCTGCTGCTCATAGTTTAATAAAAGGTAATTACTTATTTAAAGTTAAATACAAAGATTAAAAGTTTCTGGGTCCTGCTGTGAGTTTATCAAATGTGTAAGACATCATGCAATGCAAAGTTATAATTTGTCTGTTTTAATTTCACTGACATTATGAGTCTGCATGCATACCTGCATACGCACATATCTGCCAACAGTGATTGAAAAAGACTGCTTTGCTTTACTGCTTTGTATGAGTTACATGACAGTTATTTTCTTGCCTTTTATGGGCCAAAATGTACATATTCTTTCCCCTTCAATTCGAGCAGAACAAACCTGAGCAATACATAGAAAATGCTGAAGGCCTGCACTTTATGTATGGATGCTTTCCTGCAGGTCTCAGAATTATAGTTTCAGTGGTTTTTTCTGCTTTCAACACCCATTGAATGAGAGCCTTGGGATGAAGTTTGAAAAACTGAAATGAACAGAATTGTCATCTCTTTCTGTACATACTGGTATTTAGCCTCAGGCTGTATCACACTCGGTGTAGACTTTTAAAGCAAGGTTTTCACGAGGAAGGAGAAGACTTTCTTACCTGCCTTTGCAGCTGCCAGGTTCAATGCCATTCAAATATAATTCAATCAACTGATTTTGCACCAGTTAGGTTGTTTATTATTTTTCTTTCTCTTTCACTTGGGACATGCTACTAAAGTCTAACACGTGGGATTTTTGATATTTTTGCCTTTGTAATTGCTTTTGGTTTAAATTAACCTTTCCATGACAGCCTGAATCCCAGTATTGCTGGGAAACTGTTGTGTTGGGAAATGGAAATAGTTACTGACAAGCTCTGGTCCAAGAAAATTATTGCCTTTTCTGAGTGGTAGTCTCTCAGGCATAGCTTGTAGTTTGTCTTGGTTTTCACTGAGGTGTTCTGCTCAGGTGTCCCTGTCAAAACTGTAGGATAGACATGACATAGTAGCTAATATGTTGATAATCAACTTCATGATCAATGCTGTGCTGTAAAGGAGGTCTAGTCTGTGTTTTATGACATGAATAAAGGAAAAACCTAGGCTTGCTAAAGACTGATAAAGATATACCCACCAAAGTTGCCTCAAAAATTGCCTGATTTAATGATTTGTCTTTTGAAGATTCTAGAACTCTCACAGGCTGTGTGAGTGTGATGGTTTTGCCTGTATAAGGAGAGGGAATGCAGGTCACCCACAAAACTCAGGATATTAATGGGAAATGATGTTATATAGTGTACACTTCCCTCGTCTTTGTCCCAGGGTCTTGACAAGGCAACAGTTTTTGTAAGAACTCGGTATCTTTATTTCAGAACGGAAAATTTGGGGAAATATACTAAAGAATAAAAGCTATCATTCTTCTTTGTTTTGGAGTGTTAGAAAGTCCAGAGATTCTCTCAATTTCTTTTTTCAAATGATTTTTCATTTTTCACAGAATAAAGCTGAAAGGCTTATTTTTTGAAATCTTTCTGAAGAAATAGATGAAATCTAGATAATGTAGTGAATTGTGGGGTGCAAAGGTATAGCTGTAAAGGACAAAGATTAAAAGTAATTTAGCAGAATTTTTTTTGCTCAAAAAATCTACTTCACAGTTGTAAAATAAAACTAAAATAGATACTCAGAACATTAAAGTACAGCCTTAGAGCTCCCATGGTTGTGGCAACCTTTTAAAGGACAGGTTTTAGTCAGCTGTGCTACATTTTTCAAGGAGATCTTTCTTCTCTTAGGTGTCACTGAGGTAGTTCCTGTGTGTATGTGGCCTCTCTGCATGTATGTACAGGTTTTCTCCTACATTTGCTGCTCAATTTTCACACTGCAGCTACTCTGTATGTTATTTTCTCTGTAGGTTATTTTCTTGTGCATGGAGAAATATATGACAGATCACTGTGTTTGTGTTTGTGAAAAACCTTAAACTGAAGGAAATTACATGTATGAGACGGCAAATGTTACTGGATTTCAGAATGCATGAAAAAACACTTGCTGTATTCTTTGCTCATGTGCTGTACAGCACATTTTATAATACAAAGGATATGCTTCCTTTCCCAAAGGATCTAGAACACACCAAGGGTTATGAAATTATAATAATACTCTTATAATAATACTCTTCCTGAAGATTTTCAGGCATCTGTCTGAGTTGAAATAAATTCAGTATTTATATTCCTTAAGGATAAGTAGACATCTTTGGTTAATATAAAAAAATCTAAAAAAATTTTTCTGAGAACAAAACTTTCAACAATATTTTCCTTCAGACCTGTTTCTAATTGAAAATTTGTTTTAAACTGATTAACATAATTGATTTCAAGTTGATTGTATGTGAACTGCATTTTTGCAAGATGTTGATTTGCTTGACTGAATTACTAAGGCTCTGAAACCAGTTTTCACTCCTGTCTGCTATGGTTGGTGGACGAAATATAAATCCTCTCATGTATGAGTTGTAAGGCATCTCCTTTGCGATCATGCTATTTCTATGCCATTTAAGAAGAGGGGAGATTTAATGGAAAATGTAAATGTAGATGTATTGAACTAAGTTGCAATACTTGGACAGTGGAAATTAATCTGACTTAGAGTAACTTAAATGGCCTTTCTTGGCAAAGAATTATTTCTTTTGTCAAAACTTAATGGAACACCATTCTAATTTTTCAAAACCAGCATAGGAAAAACATTGTTTTGATGTAACTTACTTTCCAGTATCAGTCAATAACCTAACACTAAGGAAATGTTTTGATAAAGGTTTTGAAAACAAAGTTTCTGAACTATTTCCTAAGATATTGCCTTCAAACTGACAGTCGGTAAGACTTCATGAAGACTCTTTACTTTAGTAGCTATTTATCTCAAAGGAATTACACATGTATTATTAACATAAAACAATATGTAGTCTCTAAAACAAGTACTCTGCAATATGTCGGGGAAAGCAGGCAAAGAAACTAAACGCTGTATTCAGATTTTCAAAACAGTATGAAGTATGAATTGACCTTACTAATAAAATATTTTGTTTCATTATTAATTACTTATTAACTTGTATAGTGATTATGCTTATGAAGAGTTGGTGGGTAAGTAGAGAAAAAATAGGTTGATTGGCTGGTTTGTAACTTCCGTGCAGTATGAAGAAATGAACCCTGATTTAAAAGAGATATTTGTATCTATAAAAAAAAACAAACCACCATATTTTTCCCCCAGTTTGTAAAAATTTGCCCTGGAATAATTGCATCAATTTTATTATCTCTCGCTTTAAATGTCAATATAAAGGCAAGCAGTTTTGGAAAATGGATTATACTAAGGAACACTGAAGCTTTCCTTCCTAATTTTACAACCAGATGGTCACATATTGAAGAATCCTAGATTATCCCAAACATGTTTACTATATAAACACACTTGAAAATATTACACTTATGGCAAGCCTAAAACTGCTTTGTTACCAGTAGGAAGTTTTTCCACAAGAATCAATCAATGCAATGACAGAGGTGTAAGCTGTGCTTCTTGACACTATCAGGTCAGGAACTTCACACCAACTTTAAATATATCAAAGACAACAAATT
>WBND01001290.1:3601-30967 GCA_013398595.1 Tychaedon coryphoeus
GGCGGTGAGGGGCGGCCCCACACGGGTACTTCCCGCTCGCCGCCGGCATGCTCGCAGAGGTACCGCGCCGGCTTTACAGGGCTCAGCTGGCGCGCCTGCCGGACACTGGTAGCGTTTTCGTGTTTCTTCAGACAGCCTTCCCTCTTAAGGGTCTTGAGCCGGAAACATCTCAGGGTATTCTCAGCGGAGGTGGAAATAACAGTGTTAGAAGTCGATGCAGGTGTGAGATACCTCCCAGCTACCTTCCCGGGAAGGGGCCCGGTGCCCTTCCATGGTCTGTCGCAGCCCGGGCAGTGACCTGAGGCTGTTCGCCGTCCTCCTCCTCCTTCCGAGCCAGCCCTGCGGCAGCCTGCTCCCTGCTTTCCCTCCCCGTGGGCAGAGCTGCGGACGCCTAACGCTGCTCAGGGCACCGATGGCTTTGCAAAAGTTTGTGCCTCCAGAGGCCTTCCCACCTCTGCTTGGAAAAGTGTTAACCCCCACTCTTCTGAAATTTTGGTTCGGCTGTTGAGTACACAGTAGACGCTGTGTTTGTCGCTTGCACTCGGGAGATTTGCCTAGTTTTACTTCATTGGATTCCCATGTCAGCATGAGGATAGGAGGAGCTGATCAGATTTTTAGAAAATATTGCTCTTGAATTTACCTTTTTTGAGTGGCCTTGCATCTTGTATCTTAACAGCACTTTGCTCTTAAAGAGCTATTTATAATGTAGAATTTTTTTTCTCCTGTTAGGAGGTCTGCGTGTTTTACAGTCAAACTATACGTGTAGTTTTGCAGGGGTGGGGAAATGGTAGCAATTTACTGAGTTTCTCATCACATATCTAAACTTACTGTACTCTGTTTCATAATCTTCATTTAAGATAAGATTAATTGTGATCTTAACAAGGTAGTTCATGTTATATGGGAAAAATACCAGCAACAAAATATATTCATAAAAATAAGTGAGCAGTCTAACTCTTGCAAAAGTCCAGGTGTATAAGTTTGCTTATTTAATTTTGTTTTCATACACAGAATTTTCCGTGGTAATACTATTATCTAAAAGTACACCTAGGCAACATGTCCAGGTATTCTAGAACATTTTATCAAGTTATTTTTGGTTAGCCAACTTCTGTTGTTGGGATAGGTACCTGCCTTAAACCTCTAGCTTCTGTTTTGCCACATACCTGTTTGGGAATTCTTTTTAATCAGACAAAGGGCATTGAGGGTGCTTGATTATTAGCTTCTTGTAAAGTCATTTGAAAGAAGAGAGACTTCTTGAGCTGAAACATGATTAGTGAACAAATGGTAACAGTGACCCTCTCCTTGGACAGATAGTGTATTTTTAGGGTTTTCATAATCTGATCTGTAACTTCTGTTTCAAAATGCATTAGAAAAGGAAGACCTGGGACTTGGACTGGCTGTCTTGAGTTGACTAAATGATTCCTGAGCAGGATGAGAGTGAAGTTGCTGAATGTGTTGAGGTGAAAATGCCCTTCCCTTTCTGTAAGAAGTGTAACTTGATAATTTGGGTAAATAGTGACTCTGTGACATCCATCCAAAGTTTCAGGGTGTTTTTTTTCTTTTCTTTTCTTCCTGCAGTTTGTAAATCCCTGTGAAAGGCATATAGAAAATTTGTGATCAGCAGGCTTGAGTTCAGTGCACAAACTTTAAATCTCCATTGGAAAAATGTTTGTTTGACCTCTTTCAACTTGCAGATTGAAAAAGAAAAACCACCCTCAGACAGTATTGCTGCAGAGGATGATAAGAAATCTGTATGCTCTGTTTTGTGATGGTGTACAATTCCTTGACCCCTGTGTACAGTCTGTGCAACTTTGAAAGCATGAAGGTTGCTGCTGGCTGTATCTGGTTCTCACCATGGGACTGTGAATAATGGTACTTGTAAGTAAGATCCTGCTGGGACTAAGAACCAGCCGGATTTCTCTTTCAAAGATAATCACTACTGTGCATTAACAATTTTAAAGTAAAAATTGAAAGGGTTTGACTCATTTTTTTTCTGCGCTGCATTTTAGCCCAGGCCGGTCATCTTTTTTTTTTGAAGACTGGGCACACAACTGTTTGCTCTCTGGTTCACTTTTTAAAGAATTGCTTAATTTTCCAATTTAATTTAATTGTTTTTAAAAAAAATAAAACTCAAGTTCTAATACCCTTTAGTCTGATTTAGTTGTATCTGGGTGTAACTAACCAGCATATCAGTGGAAGAAGTTTTGATTCACTTGCTTGGTTAGTCCAGTATGCTTTAATTCAAGCAGTCAGAATAGGAATTTCATGACGATATCTGAGAAAAAAAAAAGGTGATTTCTTCCAGAATCTCACTGGGAGGCTGGAAGAGAATCTGCAATAGGTGGGGATAGCACCACTGTGTCTGAGGGGCTCCTTTGATGGGAGGAGGTTTCCCCATTCTGATCCAGTCTAGTTGGGATGGGATTGTGTGACCTCTGTGCTGTGCGTTAGCCTTTAGGTCCTTGTTGGGGCTTTTTGGTTTTTTTTTTTTGGTTTTTTAAAATCTCTTGTGTCTGGTTGGGGCTCTACTTTTTATAGGGGTTTTAGTAAGGCTTTGTCCTTACTCAGAGTTGCAAGTTCTCAGACATCCAAGAAGCTTGCCTTCACTTTTCAGTGGCTGCTTCAGATGTGGTTGGTCCTTAGGTGCTCCTCTGGTTTATGCTGGCTTTGTACCATGCAGTGGGTGGGTGGTAGAGAAGGTGGTTGGTAGTCAGGGAACATTTTTGCTCTTCTTATGTGTGTCTGTTGAATTTTTCATCTTTTCTGGTTTCTGCTCAGCAAGTCTTATGGAAGAGCTGAAGCCTGTGAGCAGAGAGACCTGGCTTTTCTTCTGGGAGTCTGAAATGCACCTTTTCGTTTTGTCTTTAGCCCTAGTGTGTTGGTCTTGAGGCTTGGTTGGCAACGTTGTTGCTTATCTGTAGTGGGAGGCTGCTGGATAATAGATAACCTACTTCAGCTGAGTAGAGTAAACGAAAGAATTGCTCACTGTGAGAAGTAAATGTATGCTGTATGTTAATTTGCTTGAATGTGTCAGTCTAAAACATCCCCCTCTCAATCAAGCACCACTGGGTTGGCAAAACAGGAGAATGAAATCTGCTGTTCAGAAGTTGGGAATTTTACAGGTATGTTTATTTTTACATCTGCCATGGACATTGTTGAATTTCATCTTCAGTAAAATTACTTTCTTACCCATAAAATCAGAAATTTATTTTAAATTCAACTCAAATAACTGTGCGAGACCAGATGTTTCCTGGAAAACAGCATGTGCAAACAGATTTTCATGTAAATGTGCTTTTTGAGCTGATTAGCTTATCTCTCCTACAAAATATGTGTGTGTTTGTCCATGGCAGAAAGTTAAAGAGTTTTTATTTTTAAGCTGATAAGAGAGGGAATATCAATATTGCAACTGAGATAAAGTTTTGGGTCTGCAGTGTGCAAATGGAAGATCTTTCTGTCTTCCATGCCTTTCCTCTTCCTTTTGCTTTTCCTCCTGTTCAGTAGAAGAATATATTCCTAATAAATATAAATTATTGAAAGGCAAACAACACTGGCTTTTCTAGAAAGAGCAATGTGTTGAAGTAAAATATGCTTTAGTGAGATCAGTGCTTATTTGCCTGTTTGTTTTTAACAGGTGAAAATAGCAGAAAAGGTGATGATGCTGCCAGATTTGTCTACTATCTAGGTGCATTGGTATTCTTTAACATGGTTTTGTGTCTGTACTTTAAGCTGCCTGGTAAACTAATCATTTTTTCTTTGAACAATATAGTTGTTTTACCTCTGAAAATTTGAGTTAAACAGCTGGTCCCATATATTTATCTAGTAGATAAATTACAGTGCAAGCTGTTACCTCTGATAATGTGAGCCATTTTCTCTATTTATGACAGCTATGAGGAAAACACTGGTTATTTTATTGAAGTCACACTTGGAATGAATCACTGCATCTTGCAGTGCCATGTTGGTAGTTTTTCCATGTGTCGGATGCACCTACTCTTACAGCTAAGAATAGGATACAGATGACTTAATGACGAGTTCTGAAAGACCTTTTTTGAAATACAGTATTTTATTTTGGTAGACAAAAGTAAATAAATTCTCTTGTTCTCTGCTGGGATGGAAGTGCTAATCATGCCCCTTGTGCTCTCATTTTTGCTGCTCTAGAGATCTGGGGTTCTTGATTTTCAGGGATCACGTGTAAGATATGGTGTGTCTGTACTACTCAGGTACTACTTCTAGGATGATACAGTAGGAAAACAGTCTGTGCAAGATGTATGTATTTCTTCAATGCATAGCTTTCTACTGGAAATTTGTGCATGTCTATGTATTTATTTTAATCTACTGTGTCTTAATTTTTTGCTTTACTAGAAAAAAAAAAAGGCACGATTCCTTTCCATGCCTCTGGTTCTTATGTTGACCCTATCTGTATGTGGCCCTGTGGATGTCCACTGGAGCTGTGCTGCATGAGTCCCTTAGCTGGAGTTTCCTTTAGGCAAGAAACTCCAGTCTCGGGTGTTAGACTTTTTTCACACTGTTTTGGATTGTTTTGTGGCTTGTGTGTATGTTTACAAAGAGGCAACATTTTCAGGAAGCTACATTTTGCTCTTATATTCTCTGTATGTTCGACCCTCTAATACAAATTAGAAAACCTTTCAAGTAAACACAGATTTGAAACCTTTGTGAATCTGTCAGTGTTGTGCACTGTCTGCTGAGGAAAGAGGAGAAGATATAATTTATCTTGACTGCAGAGAGGGAATTTTGCAGAGAATGCATGTGAATACTGAGGTATAGGTGAGCTGTTGAGGGACTTAAGTGCTGGAAGTACTGTAAAATCCACATTTCTGGTATCTGTGAAGTGCTGGCATCACATTATTTCCCTGTGTTTACAGTGTGTGTTCACGTGTAAGTCCTTTGAAAGTTGGTATCATTTGTTACCTTTTAAAACATTGCCACCTGTTCATTGCAACAGTAGGGAAGAAGTTGCTTTGCTTAAGAGCATATGCCTTGAGAACTTGTATAATAGGTTACTAGTAAATTTACCCATTTTAGATTTAACTGGTGTCTTGTGATGCATATATATTTGCTGTCTGCCTGGTCTTCTGTGCTTATTTTTGCTGTCTTTTGTCTGCAGGAGTGCAGAAAGAAAAAATCTTAATCTCAGTTTACAAGGGAGAAGTCTTTTATAAAATGCAGCCATGATTCCCAGTGGAGTTTGAGGATTCATAAAGCTAGGTGCCATTAGGCTTATTAATACCAGATTTTACCACATCTCAAAACCAGCGTAGCCTGTTTCAAAGAGAATTGCAAATACTCTTTGCCCCTGCCTATCTTTTAAGATGGCCTGTTTCACAGAAATAACTCAAGTCTCAGCAACAACCACAGGTATCCCTGGTACTGCTAATTCATTATTTGTTTTCTGTATGAGCAGACAAAGAAACTGAGGATGAAAATGGAGAAAACTTAATGCAGTGTAGCATTAAAATCAATGGAGTGTCTGCTTATATTTATATTAATTGTTATTTTTAGATTCTTCTTTAAATAATTTGGTTCAATCTGCTTTATGTATTTATTTACAATCTCGGGAACAAGAACTTGAAATTGTTGTGTCAGATGGAATAAGCTGAAACTGTCTAATTTTAGAAAGCTGTTGGGGGTTGGTTTTTCCTTTCCTCTCTGCCTATGGAATTTTTCCTACTGACATGCTATGGGTTACTGATGGCTGGGTCCTGGAGACCTTGAGATGGGGAGGGAGAGCCCCCCTGCTTTTTTGGGAATTTTCTCTCCAAGAGTGGCGGGGGGAAGGGAGGGGTTAGAAGATTAGAAGCAGGTAAAGGAGGCTGGGAGGCAATTGCTCCCTCGCTCTCGGAGTCAGAGGAGGAAGGTCGCTGCTGCTACCCTCCCTGCCATCCCAACGCTGGGAGCTGCCTCTTCGATTGCTGGACCCCGCACTGTTGCCCTGCTTGGACACCTTCTCGCTTCAGCCTGCTATCTCCAAGCACCCTGCTGAGCACCGGGACGGACGCTGTGAGCCAAGTCTCTCCTCCGTCCCTTTGCCATCTGGGACACTGTNCCACCCTGCCATCCCAACGCCAGGAGCCAACTTTGCTGCTGTCTGACCCCCGCACTGCTGCCTTCTCACTTCAGCCTGCTATCTCCAAGCACCCTGCTGAGCACCGGGACGGACGCTGTGAGCCAAGTCTCTCCTCCGTCCCTTTGCCATCTGGGACACTGTCACCATCACCCCCAGTGCCCCTGCAGCTGTGCGGGATCTGCCCCTGTCCACCACCGGCAGCTGCAGCACAGGGAAGAGTGCCTGTGGCCAAGAAGGACTGGAGCTGGGTTACTGCTCTGTTTGCTGTTAATTTCATAGTTGTTGTTGTTTTGTTTGTCTTGATATATATACTAGTAAAGAACTGTTATTCTAATCCCCATATCTTTGCTTGAGAGCCCCTTAATTTCAAAATTATACTTATTCAGAGGGAGGGATTTACTAGCTCCATTTTGAGGGAAGGCCCTGCTCTTCTCTAGCACACACTTGTCTTTTTCAAACCAGGACAAAGGCAAAGTGCAAATTACTCCTCAAACATCAAGACTAAATTAGTTTTCTGAGTAAATTAGGTAAAAAGCAATCTATCATCTAGCCCAGTTTTGTCTATATAAATTTTTGGGTAGATGTATGATGAGAGGGTGGCTGGTTTGGTTTGTTGCAGATTTTCATTATGTTGTTAGGAATATTCAAGACATCCCCCTCAATACCACGTGCAGCTCTGTGTACAAGCTAATAGAGTGTGATGGCCTTTCTTTGCCTTTCAGATGGAAATATCTAGACAGGTCAACACTAATGCATTTACCTTCCTTTCTGGGTGTGTGTCAGCTGATAGCTGTTGCATTATTGCAAAGAAAGTTTTTTTGTGTGTATAAAATAGCTGTGGTTGAGGATGCAGTATAATGTGCCCTTTTTATGTTGCAGGTTTACATACTTGCTGGAGTTCTTCCGATTTGTTCTTTCCTTGAAATGGTAGGACTAGGAAACAGCTGTCGCGGGATGAAGTCTCCACCACTCCTCATGGCTGCACTTGTGGCATGCATAGTTGTTTTGGGTTTCAATTACTGGGTTGCTAGTTCTCGCAGCATGGATCTGCAGGTAACATTCCTTTTGCTCTGTGTGTCACTTTGTATTTGTGCAAGTAATAAATATAGTTCACAAGAAGGATGGTTCTCCTTCATGTGGCAAGTCAGGAATTCAGCTTGTTGTAGGAACTTTCACAGATTTTACAGTCATTGCTTATCAGTAGTGGGAGGCTGGGGGATAGGAGGAATGCCTATATGTACATGAGAGGAACCCAACACTTGAACACACCTGCATGTGTGATAACTTGTTACTTCTGCTCTCACAAAACATTCAACTGTCTTGCGCTGTTTCACACTGAAGATGTGACAAATGCCATCCCCTATTTTTTGTCCCCTCCCAAGCAACCCCAACTTCCTCGCATTGTGGCAGTATGCAAGGCAGAAAAGGCCTTGGCTTTTGCAAGCCCTGCTCAGCAATAACAAAAACATCTTTATCTTATCAACCCTGTATTCATTACAAATCCAAAACAGAGCCCCATACCATTGTGAAGTGGTATGTGAGCAGAATCACTGTGAAGAAAACTAACCCTATCCCAGTAAAAACCGGTACTCTCCCTCTCCCTCTGCTTCTCTTTTTAACAACCTAACTTAAAAGCTAACAACATGTTGATTAAATGTGGCTCATGAGAGCTCCTTCCCAGTTTATCCAGTGGGTTTGTGTGCTCTCTGTAACTGATACAAATTTTAGTACTGAGGGGACAGCTGAAGAAGCTGAACTCCTATTTCACCTCAGAACAGGCACTGTTCAAACAGGACACTTGTGTCTGGTCATGCCATTAAGGGTATATCATATGACTTCTGAGGCTCTGGTCATCCCTTGCTTTCCCTTTAGTCAGTGGCCTCAGGATGGTGGCTATCAGTGGGTAGTAACTGAGTCAATACTGCTGAAGTTTTGCTGCACAGCCATGAAGCAGCTGATAGTGAGAAAAATATGCTACGATCCTAGTTTTTTTTCATCTCAATAACCTGGAGACACAAGGTCCTCTGATACTACTGATGTACTGTACCATCTTGCACATTTCTCCTAAAGTTAGCCTGAAAATTACTTCACTCTTGCATTGTCACTCACTCTGAATGGAAAAAAAACAGAGATGATCATGGATGGAGCTTCTAAAGCACTCTGTAGACCCATTTGTTTGTTGGCAGGACTTTGCAGCTGTTATGACTGAAATGAAATGCATGCTTTTGTTTGCTATTCCAGCTAAACTGCAAGTCATTTCCCTTTTTATTTTCTCTGCCTCATCTCCCTTTTCTTGCTTTCTGTAGCAGAGAAGCAGGGTAGGTGGGTCATGATATGCTACATACTGTGGTGTAAGAAGATCTGGTACATTTTCTTGTAGTCTTGGTACATGCACAGTTTTTATTATATCTTATTTTTAATCCACCTGGAATCACCAGGTCTTTTTTCATATGGGAAGATTCTGTTGATATCCCCACTCCCCTGCATGTTTTTATATTCCTAGTTGCTGCTGAAGAACAATTTTAATCCAAAATATTTAGTTCTGCAAAACTAAACTGACACATACAAAAAAGCGGGGGGAGGAGGAAAGAATGTGAAGACATCAGGCTTGATTTCTTAGCTTATGTTTCTGTATGTACAGGATGTGATGGTATTGAATTTTCTTCTGACTGTAGCTGCTTTTTCAGCAGTCAAGAACAATGATCATTTTCTGTTTATGAATGAATTTTTCTCATATATGTTTGTGCAATAGCCATATGTGAAGTTTTCATGTAAAAGTTGGGCAGTGTTGTCTTCCCTTTTTTCTAGCTCTTCCAGAAAATCAGATTGATTTGAGAGCTGAGTTTTCACACTAAATTAATTTGGGGTCAACACTGAGAAGTGTAGAGCTGTCAGAATTGTATGGGCTAAATTAAAAAAAAATTGTTTGACCTCGTACTTCAGAAAGATTGTAGACTCTAATCTTGTTTATGTTTATGTTTGGGAATTTTTTTAAGCTTGAGTACTGAGCTTTTCATTTTTCTTATCTTTAACTGAAATTTTGGCAGTCCCTACAAAACACGCACTCGTGTTAATTTACATAAAACTAGGGAGGTGTGTGTCTGTGTGTATGACTAGTATCCCTGGCTGATACAGGACTGTCATGATATCAGCATTGTTAGAGCTGTGAAATTTGCTATTCCTTGAATATATTGGACAGGATCCTGGCAAGGGGGAAGCACTTCTTTTTGCTTTGGCTAATCTGCTCTTCCTCAGGGTCGAGTCATGGATCTGGAAGGCAAAGTCCGCAGGGCAGCAGCGGAGAGGGGTGCTGTGGAGCAAAAAAAGAATGAATTCCAAGGGGAGCTAGAGAAGCAGCGACAGCAGATCGACAAAATCCAGTCCTTGCACAGCTTTCAGATGGAAAATGCCAACAGAGTACATCAGGAAGAGAAGGTAGGGCTTTTCCTAGCCACAGTTTTCTGTGAGACTGTCATTTACCAGGACACATTCTGCAACAGAAAGTGATGCTCACATGTTGCAGCTTACAGTCAATGTCAATGTGGCAAAACATTTTATGATTGTATGATATTGAGAAAATGGACCTTGAATGGACACTTCAGCATTTGCTGTATAACTTTGAAATACTAGAAGCTGCAAGTCTGACAGTAGTTCTGAAAAAAACTCTTACCCTCTCTATAAATTGTTACCATACCTGGATTGTCCCTTTGCTTTCTTTCCTGTATACTGATACGTTTTAAAAATTAAGAAAAAGAGGAAGATGCACCAAAGGATATAGTCCCGAATATATTTGTAAGCATAAATGGTTGATATTTGTTTCTAAATGCATTACAAATTTTGTGGCATCTTGGCTTTCTGCCTCCAAAACTCATTAGTATTAGGAAGATATGAAAAGGTAAGACTTTCACAGAAGTGCTCCCGACAGTTCTACTTTGTCAGGGGGATGGTAATCCTTTGAGAGGAATATGAACAAAATTACTTAATAGCAGTATGTATGATTCCTGCTGTGTTGTATCTTGCAAACTAGTTAACTGTGTATTTTCCTTGTGTTGCTGATACTGCTTTCTTTGCAGGTGTTAGTCAGTAATAGCCCTTTTCTCCCTGTTAGCAGAAGTATTTAGTTGAGAGTATTCAATTGCTTTTCCCATAGAGTCTCTTGACTGAGGTTTATAAGATCAGCTTTCCAGTACTATTATGTTCAGCAGGCTGAACAGACACATCTTATGATAGTAGTAGGTACTCTTCAGGTCACTGAAGGTTCACTCGGTGAATCTACTCAGCGGGTTCACTATGAGGGAATGGTTTGCTCCTCAAAATGTGCTGTCTGAGCAAAGTATCACTAGATTAATCTTTAAAGAACAAAGAGGAACAAAAATTGAGTAAGACTGGAAGGTAGAATGTGCGCATCAATGTCATATATCATTAATTTGTTTTGAAATAATATTTACCCCAAGTCTTCAAGGAAATAATAAACCAATTATTTCTACCTCTTCTGAGATAAGCATATTTCCTTAGTAATTTATCTCTTTGTGTTCAGTCTTTGCATATACTTTAAAAAAGATGAGGTATAGTTTGTCTGTATGTTTTTTCAATGTATGCATTTTTATAAAAGGTATCTCAGAATATTCAGACAGGATTCAAGTGAGTAATCAATCTTGTCACTCCTGCCTCCTATTATTGGGTGAATGCCACTGAATGCTGTGGCATTTTCTTGCATTCTGCTTTGGTTCTACAGGGAGTGAAAACACATGCATGAGTGGAAAAAAAAAAGTGAAGGTAAGACAAAGGCAAATGTAATGGAGTATTATGCTTCCTTTCCATAAGTAGGTATTGCCAGAGTTACTAAAAGACACTGAAACTGCAAGGGCTGGCCAGAGAGTTTACAGCACAGGCTGGCAAGATTGGCAGGTGTTGAGAGATGGTGACAGAAGCTCATCTAGGAATTTTGAGGAAGTTTAGTGAATGAAATGTTGCTTCTGCCAAGCATGATGTGCCACCTTTTTGCTTCAAATTTCTGGCATCAGACAAATGGTAGGTAGCACCACACAGTCCACTTTCCTTGTGGTGTTCTTGCGTTTAGAGGACATACAGGAACTGTTCATAAAATGTGGCATCTGTGCCAGAAGAAGTGAAAAGTATTTTAGAGAGCTAGAACTGCTGTTGGACATGGGGTGGAATGTGGTGTCTGGGGAAGAGTCAAAGTGGCTTCTGGAAAAGAAAGTCTTTCTTCTGAAGTACCTTGGAGTTTCCTTCTGAAGAAATCAATGATAAAGGTGAAGTACACTGGGTTAATTGTTTTACTGTGTAGAGGTCACCAGTGGAGATTTGGAGTGCTGTGAAAGGCACAGAGAGGAGAGCAAAGATCATCAAAGCTGTGCAGTAAATTTTCTACGGGATTCTGGAGTGTGGTTTACAGGCTGGGCAAGAGTCAGCAGAGGAGAGCCATCACAATCATCTCCAGGATTTCAAATGGTACAGAAAATGTTTGTGGCTGGGGGAGACAAGATAGGGTTGTACTACATTCCTTGATGTGCTTCAAATACCATCCTCAAGCTGTAGTTCAGACTGAGCAGAGGGGAGTGTTTTATGCAGTAGGTGGTGGAGCTGCAAGTGCGTAGCATCCATAGTACCCAGTTACAGTGGGTCTGTGTAGGTTCAAAAGGAACTGAATGACCTTGGACAAACACCGAACCCACCGCCCAGTACCAATGTGTTTGTGCTTTCTCCAAGTGCTCCTCAGACAGAAGAAACTACTGCTTGGAAAATACTGTGCTTTATGGCTGCCTTGGAATTCATTTGGCATTTCAGTGTTAGAGGTGGAATGCTGGGAAAGGTGGATTTTGGAGCCAGCACTTCCTGCTATATGCTTTTCTCTCTATCACGCTAAAATACGGCTGTTCAGTCATGGAATAGTCTATGAAGCTTGCTTTTAAACTCCAGGAAGTGATACGCTAGGAAAGCGGTGCACTGGACTAATCTCCTGTCTTCTGCATTTTGTGACTGGAGAAGAGCATGTGTCTCACTCAGGAACCTGAAGTGGTAGGGTAAGAATGCATGTGCCTGTCCACCATTTTGCGTCAAATTCAAAATTTGCTTTTCTTGCAACACACAAACAAATATCCTGCAGAGATGCTGTTTGTTTTCCAGCTCTGATTTAAGAATAGGGAGAGCTGTTTTGCTGGAAAGTTGTGCATTTGTCAAAAGAAGACATCAGCCAAATTGGCATAGATTCATCCACTGTAATTCATGAATGCCTTCAATATGGTGGCAGGGAAGAGAGGGAAAGCTCCTCACTAATGACCTTTATTGGAAGAAGCTGTCTAGGATCAGAGGTTATTCTACAGAGGGAAATGGAATATAAGAAAGGACAGTTTCTGAGTGTTTTTTTTTTGTTTGTGTATCTATATCCATGTATAAATATGTTTTGTATGTTCATATCTTATATACGCACCCACATCCTTGTTTTTTCACTCCATAGATTGCAGTGGAATCTGGGATTCCTGGGAGGTGAATGAAGTCACCCTTTCTGGTTATGGGAAACTTGATCCTTGAATTGAACTTGATTTACTCTGTGCAGATTAGTAGCTAGTATTTACCTAGTCAGGAAGAATGAATGCAAATCTAAATCCTGAGACTCTCAACTCATTTTACAAGCTTTTTACAAGCTTTATAACTAACTAGAGATTTTTGAGTCATGAATGAGATTTTGCTTTGTTCTTCTTGCTGTTCTTAAATAAAAATTACAATGCTTTCTGCAGTTGCGTAGGAATGATCAGTCCGTCTCAAACCTCCCACTTTTTCAGCAAGAAATTATGGCTCTTTTGACTGTAGAAAAAATATACGTATAAGGCATACTTATACAATCTGGACTTCTAACCAAAAGCAACTCACAAGTAACAAATGAGACCCATCATAATTGCAGTTCATCTCTGCTCACTGTATCTTATTACTATTCTGATAAAATACAAAATAATTAAATTACTGATTTACTTTCATACTAAACCAAAAGACCAGTAAGGTATTTGCCCAGTTAAAGTCTTTGTCACTAGCAGTGCAGTAATTACTGCGCTTCTTTTGTAGTAGAACTCTCTGTGCTACTTGAAGGATGAAGGCATAGAAGGTAGGTAGTCTGAGCCTGTTATACTGCGTGGGCTTTCGCTGGGGCAGTGAAAAATTGATGTTGTAATTATTTTCTTAGCTCTGAGTATGTATAAAACACTACTATCACCAGTCTACTTTTAAAATATCTGCTTGAATTTTTAAGGATTTGGGTAGATTTAGGAGATGGCTTCTGGAAATCCATACAGAAGTAGAATGACGAGATCAAGTAGACTTACAGTAACACTTAATAACAACAGTTCAAGGCTGCTTCTAATCTGTAAGCAATTTTGTAAAGAACAATATTCTCTGTGGTTGTTATTCAGGACTTGTAGCTTCTGGGATGTACAGAGCCACAGAAGTCTCTTTGAAGAGCTTAACAGGGCAACAGTATGTTCAATACCTCTTTACTGAATGAGTATGATTTTGCAATTGATAATTTTCTAAAGATTTACATAAATCTTCTCCAACCCAAATCTTGTTTTACTGAGAAGGGCCAGAATTTGTACATTTTGTGTGAAGCATGTCACTGTCCTGTTGCTCAGTATCATTTAACACTGGCCACAGTTGCTCTCTGGTCCCCTCCCTCTGGGAAAATTTCAATTCCCAGCACAGTCTTAAGACACAAAGTACCTATTGGTATGCAGGGAGTCAACTCCACTCAGAAGGAATTACTGTAGTCTGTAGGAGAGAGTAGAAAGGTACCTTTTCCTTTTTACTGAAGGCTGTATGTGTTTTATTTTTTGTTTTGTTTTTTTTTTTTTCAACCCAAACAAGTGCTGTGACTTCTAGTTTTGGAAAAGCTTTAAGGTAAGGAAGCACTGCCTCAGGTCCCATATTTGCCTTAGCACAATATTACTAAATTAGCAAGAGAAATCATTATGCATCCTCATAACTGGTACAGCAGAAGTCTAGAAGATCACCTCTATTCAAGATACATCTTCACATGGTGGAAGGAGAAAAAAGGATAGCTGAGGCTAGCTGAATTAGCGAGAAGGAATTTAGAGTATATGCAGTTTAAAGTTGACTATTGGAATGTTGCTACCTTTTCACAGCTAAATGAATGGACAAAATGTCAGAAGGTGCATTAGATATACCTGTGGAAGTTTTATATTAATATTTTAATATAAAATGATTTGGTTTTGCTTACATTGCCTACTATTTGGGGTTTTAGTTAAACATAACAGTGAAGTGAAAGTCCTGTAGTTTCACAGGGCTTTTTTTTCTCCAATCTACTTGCTTTTGCCCAGTACCTGTGAAAGTAATTTTCATGTCTGTCAAATACCACTCTTTTGTGCTGAAGTTTTAAGAAACTTTGCGATTTTGGTAGTTTTGAAGGCAGAACTGCACCACATTATGGTGTGCATGCCTCTGTGTCCTCTGTGACAAAACAGAGTCTGAATTGCTTTTAGCCCAGGCTGTGAAACAAGGTTGAGTGTCAGATCTTTGGCACAGCCAGTGTAGAAAGGGAGGTGTTTTTTTGGGAGTTGGCTTTTGTTGGGTGCGTGGGTTGTTCATTTGGTTGGTTGGTTGTTTTTTGTTTGGAGTTCTTTTGTTGATTGGGTGGGGTTTTTTATGTTTATTGAGGAAAAGTGCAATTTCTGAATGGGTTCCGGTTTGTTGAGAAATAGATTTAAATGAACACTATCCCCTTCATTTTGAGCTTGAAGTTTGTTGTAAGGCTTACTTCAATTGATGTGGCTCCACTGAAGTGTATGGGAGTGTACAGCACAATGATTAACCTTAAAGATAAATATTCCCTTAAAAATCTTATTTATGATCTTTCCCCTCACACTCTAATTTGTAGCTTAGTTAGTCTCTTGTCCTGGAACCAAAAAGTCTTTTTGTGGCTAGTTGTCATGTTTTAACATCAGCTGGCAACTAAATACCATGCAGCCACTTCCTTACTCCCCACATCTCCCTCTAGATCTTTGAAGAAAACTGTGTTAAGAAAGTTTGATAACTGAGAGGAATAAAACCCTAGAAAAACAAGACATACACAATCCATTTGCTCAGCACCTGCTGTATAATGCCCAACTTGTCCACCAGCAGCTATAGATGCCTCCTGGCCAACTTCTCCACTTTATGTCCCAATGTTCTATGGTATGGAATGTCCCTTTGGCCGGTTTGGGACACCTGACAGGGCTTCCTCCTGGATTCTTGTGCACCTGCTGGCTGGCAGAGCATGGGAAACAGGAAAATCCTTGCCTTAATGTAAGCACTACTGAGCAGTAACTAAAACATCGGTTGTTGCCAGCCTTATTCATTTTCATGCTAATGCCAGAGTAGTGGTGGGGAGTCCTGGGAGCGTGCAAGACAGAACCACTCTTTTTCTTTGGTGGAAAGACTTAAAACAATTTGAGTTAATCATGAAATAACTGCTCTGCTTTTCCCTGATTAATTATAAATGGCTGTTTCTGCATGTATAAATCTTGCTTTCCTGTCTTGCTTTATTCACAATTGGTTTTGTTCTTACCAGCTGAGTTACTGATCCTGTGGCTTATCTTTCTTCTTTATGGTGTATTTGTGAATGCAAAGTCCCTTTTTTATTAAGTTTTAGTCTTTATACTTATCAAACTATTTTCTTTCTTTTTTCTGTTCCAATATGTCATTATTATATTATCTCATTTTACGTACACCACATAGAGTCAGTGTTAGAAAGCACATATGTCAGTTCAGTGTGCTTGGGTTAGCTTGATTCTTGACAGTACAAAATGCTGGAGGAGTTACTGTAGTAATTCCTCCAAGGAGTACGTGTATGGAGAATACTGTTTGGTGTTATTCAGATCAAGTGCATTTACGTCGTTCAAAGTATGTGCTCAAAATAAAGATTTCAAATAATTTATCTCAAAGCTTCTCATGCATATTTCTGCATTATGTTTTATTATTTTTAAACAGTAATTTTAGCTTTGAGTTTCTTAAGTGGAATAAGACTTATGTAGGCATGTTCTGAGGTGAATATTACAAGTCTTTGGCAGCTGTTATTAAAAAATTTGCTGTACAGCTGGGGCAATTTGTCACCTACACTGGTGAAAGTGTGACTTTTGAGTTTTGGTGTCTGAAGCCCGCTGGCCACAGCATTTTCTTCAATCACAAGACTGTTTTTTTTCCTCTTTGAGAAGGATTTCTGTACAAACATGTTTACAGATATAATAAGGTGGTTCCATATTACAGAATTACTGTGTCACAGAATATCAGATTTTGATATTGTGATTGATAGGCTGATTTTCCCAAAGGATTTTTTGCTCCTGGGGATTATAGCTATTGTTCTGTGGGCTGAATGAAGTTTAAAATGTGAGTTTCTTTCTAGAATTGAGTATTGGCATGTGTCTGCTAAGTGTTTCCCTTCAGCAGTTTTCATTCTTGACCTGCACAAAACCCCTGAAGTAAGTAATGTTTGCTTAGTTTACAGCAAAAGGTGAAAATTAGTTCACACTTGAATGATAGGAGGGAGAATGGAAGGCCTGATGTTATTGACTTGGTCAGACTGGAAGCTGGCAGTTGCAGTACTGTACTGTAAATTATTAAACAGTATTTCCTGCTCAAGTTAAACAGCTAACTAGATTTCAACAGGTTTTTGCCTGGACTTTTGCCCACAGATTCTAGGAGATAGGTGTGGCTTTGCCAAAGGAAAGTCTTATATATAATCCAGAAAGACCAAGGCAGACTTCTTTTCTTCCCTGTTGTGATTCAAAGAGACTTTTTTAAATATGGAAAGTAATTTTTTTCACTTCAACTAATCATAGTTATTATTGTCCTAATGTACCAAATATGTAACACTTGTAAGTTTTACTGTCAAATAAGTGATCCTGTCATTTAGGAGTTTCATTTTAAGAAACCTCCCCTCAAACCCCCATTCCCTCCCAGTCTTCCACCCCTCCTTCCCTTCATAAAAAAGAACCAAAACCAACAAAGCCCCACAAAAAATTGTAAGTACATAAAATTATAAAATTGCTCTATCATAAAATTATAAAATTGCTCCAGTCCACTGACAGTTTCTGATAATGGCCAATGCTCTATTATCCTGAAGGTGGTAATCCTGGAACAACTTGACTACATTGTCCACACATTAGCAAAACTTAGAATTTCCACTGAAACATTAACTTCCTTTCCCCAATAAACTGGTGAAAACAAATTCATTTTTTATTTACCTGACCTATGAAAAAGGAGAGGGAGAGATACTAAACAATCGTACATGTAAGTCGTTACTGTTTTTTGAGTTTCTTTCTGCTTTTTAGTAAAGGAGTTTTTCTTGAGGTTTCATGGTGGTGTTCACAGAACAGCTGTATGTATGGAATGGTGTAGAAATATTTAGCAACAGCTGAATGACCACTTCTGTGAAGAAGGACTCTTTAAATGTCATTCAAAGGCAAATCTACTACTCTGCTGGGTGCTAGCCCACTCAGAGTTATTGAGCTCTGCACTTCACCTAATCAACTGGCTCTGTTACTGTAGCCTTTGGGAAGACGGGTACCGACAATGCTGTCAGTGTTCCAGGGTGACTTGGGCAGACAGAGTGGATGCTGTTACTTCTTTTCGGGTGTGGATGTATACACACATCAATACTAGAACAGAAACTGTGGGAAACAGAGGAGTTGATTTTCTGGGCCCTTTGAAGAAGCTTGAAGTTTCCCACAACAAGGATAATAGGGGAACTGAAAATGGAGCCTGAGAAATACCTTCCTTAGTCTGTACTGGTTTGCTTCTTAAGAGTCAGTGGATCTCTTTTGTATTCTGAAGAGCTCTTCTGCATCAGACTTGATAAATATTGAATATGAATCTGAGTTATCCTGACATCTGGCTCGCAGGAATAATTTCACTTAGCCGTGACTTGTTTCAGTTTTAAGGTGTTTTGGGATTTGTGTGTATATGAATGGTAGATGGAGATTGATGAAAGAATAGACAAAACATGTTCCTATGTTGACTACCTCTCCAGAATGAGAGGGAGAACAAAGTAAGGGAGTGGAAGAAGGCCACTTCAACATGAAAGCAATCAAAAAGATAGGTAAAAAGGGGATACAGCGCAAGGGCTTCACATTGCTTTCTTGGAGTTGCCGAATGCTGAATGATTAATGCTTTCATAGCTCATCTTTGCATGCCTGAATGCAGATGTATTGATTCCTGAGTGAGAGGGTAATTTATAGTGAGCTGTGATGTATTCTTCCTTCAAGAGATAAATACAGTAAGTCTGACTGTGACTCCAGTCATGAGATTAAATTAGAATAAAGTTAGGAGCAATTTTAGTATCTTTAAATTACTTTAAATTCTTCCTCTTTTCATTTGTGCAGTGATACCTTTCCCCACTCCCCCCTTACTGGAAAATCTATGTTAAAATGAATGTTGTTTGTGACGGGAGATCTCTAAGCAGCTAAAAGATTTTGTTCTACTGTGACACTGTTACAACTGTGACACACAAAAAGTAGATCTTACTACAAGTACTTTAATAGGTGTTGTTTATAATGGTATTACAGGTCCTTCACAATTAAAACGCTGGTTTTTGTTCTGCCTTCTTTCAGGCAGTGCTGATGAATAACATCACAGTAAATGATCGATTGATTCAGAGTCTACGAGGTATGTTGTAGTACCCCTTTGAATCTCTCTCATATTGACTTTTAGGCCCTCTGTTTTTAAGACTTGCGTTTTTCTGTGGTCTTTTGAGAATGCTGCCTTTCTTCAAGTCATGGGGGTGGTAAAGGAGCTGCCATGGATTAGATACTTCTTCTGCATAGCTCCAGTTAAGTATCAGACTAATCTGCCTCAATAGTAGGAGGATTTGTCCATGTAGTGCTTGGTGTAGTACTCCTGACTCTCATGATGCAATACGGAATAGACTAAGTTAATGCATTTTTTTCTTAATTTTACCTGGCAACATATTCTTGCATTCTTCCCTGAGATGTGGGGTCATGCATTTTTAGCATCAGAGGAATTCACAAATCCTATACTAAACAAGAGAAGTCAGTCTAATTAATTTCTATTCATGGCGATGCTTCAAAATGGTTGTTGGCAATGTATTCCTCTGGAGGTTCTTGGGAATTAATCCTGCAAAGAAATATGTATGTTGAGCTATTGTCTTCTGCTGCTCTTGCACAAAGGTTTCTGTCAGGAAGAAAGCTCTAAACCACAGATGCCTCTGTTGCTAAGGAACGTGGCTATAAATTGCGTATTGTTCAGAGAAGCATTGCAAGCTTGTTTGTATGCGACTGATAAATGTGAATGCTGTTTCGTATTGTGTTCTGATTATGATTTCATAGACTTAAAGATTTTCTGGGCTGCAGCTTAGCAGGGTTTGTGAATCTGTTCTGTGCAATCCTTAAGAGGAAAAGTAGGTAAAATACGCATTATGCTGTTTTTGCTGATATATTATGCTGAAAGGATATTCTTACCAGATCCTGTGCACCCTTGTTGAATAAATTTAACAATTATCTATGCATTTATGTATGAAATGTAATTTGCATGACAGATGAATTAATTTAGCATTCTTATTGTAGATTTGTTTCTTGACGTGTGTGTTGTAGAATATGTACGTATGTGTATTTTAATGTGTATTTTAATCCTGCTTTGATCAGAACACTTGAAAGAGTTACAGACAGAATACGGAAAGCTACAGCTGGATGTTTACTGGTTTCAGAAGAACCAGACTAACCTTCAGAGGAAGTTCTCATATGACCTGTAAGTATGTTCTTTAGGAAAGATTGCTTTCCAAATTATAGGTGATTTGGTTATAAACCAGGGTACTCTTGTGTTAGCTATAGCTCTGTTTGTAAATACATGGTTTTAAGGAGAAAGTAACATCTGACGCATCCTCTAAAATTGCTTATGGTTGCCCACCGTTGATCTTGGAAAAGAGCATAAACTTTCCAAAGTTTTTCATGTCTGTGCCCAGACACTTCTTGATGTTCCTTCTGTTGCAGGAGGATAAAAGTATCAATATTATCACTTAAGAATTGTGGGGGAAAATTGAAACATTAAGAGGCTAAACTGTGAAGAAGTTTGAATTAAGATAGGGGAATACCTGATGAGAAGCTGCACCTTATTGAGCTGACAGAAGTTTTGGGAATTTCTGGTACCATCAGACATGACATACCTAGTCATGGCTTTTTCTTGTGGTTTCCAACTGAATTTTAAAACATGGAAAATGGAACAAAAGTACTTATCAGTATCCTTACACTAAATACACATTTCTGGTATTTCTAAGAATTTCTCCTCAGTTCTTTCTGCTCAATAATACTCTTGTTTCCTCTACCTGCCTTCACAACCTGTATTATCTTCCCCCTTATGGATAGATACAAAAAAGCAATAGAATTTGCTGTTTGCACATTCTCATAATGATCCATCAAGAATGTAATTGTTGTAGTGATGGGTATTTTTTCTTCTCTTTGGTTTTCCTTGACCTTAGAATTAAGGATTAATGTTAGTGCTTCTGTGTTACTTATTGATTATCAGCTGGTTGTGACCTTTTTTGGATTATTACTCATGTAATAAAGATGATCTAGATGGATTATATTAGTGGAGCTGTAATTTAAGTTTTTTAACAGGAAAGTAGAATGCAGTTGGAAACTTTGGTTTGTGCCTGCCTTTCAATAGGCTGTGCTGCTTAAGTGTCTGCTAAGAGGCCTTTTCCCCCTCTGTGTTTGTTGTGTACCATGGTACCAAAAACTGTCTGGTTGCTGTTTAGTTAAATTACAGACCTGAGACTCATGGGCCTCTGTTGATAGTTCCGTGCTAATCAGTGAATGTGTTTGCCAGTGTCTTTCTTCCTTTTAAGTCTGAGATCAGCAGGAAGAAATGGATCTATATACAGCACAAATATATCCATCTGCTGGACAGTCATGCTCCACATGAGGGGTACACCTGTGAGGCACTGGATTGATATACACTGCAGGGAAGTGATACAAGACAGATGTAGTTAGTCTGCCTTAGGAAAACTTGGAGGTTTAGCACCCATATTGGGGGTAATGCTTATCTTGGTTTGTTATTCACTAGTCTTGTTCTTCCTTTGATATAATCCAAAAGCTGTAGAATGACTTATGAAAAAAGTGGGAGAGGAAGGATGATCTTGCTCTGACTGCAGCCACCTGCCCTGAGAAGCTGAGATTGACAAAACTCCTGGGCTTTGCACAGGATCCCCAGCACATCCTTAGAAGGGGAGAACACTGCCCTGGCAGCTTTAGGAAAAACACTGCTGCAAACAGCAGACCTGACCCTAGGAGTTGGGAAAGGAGGGAAAGGCAGGCTGCACAGTTGCGGATAAAAGACTGTTGTCACAAAGATTAAGATGCTAATGGTGCTGTGTAACTATTAAAATTATGTAAAAGATACAGTACTTTCATCTTTAGGATATGTTCCTTCTGGAACTTATAGTAGCTACTAATGAACTCAATTTCTGTAACATATGTTTTGTTACATCTTGCAGCACTGCATTTTGCTGAAATATTGAGGAAATGCCTTCAGTTTGCTAACAGTAGATTACATCTGTTTTCTATTTCAGCTGGTACTTTTCTGTTTCCTCTTTTTAAAATTAAAATATGAATTTCTGTAATCATAGTAGAAATGCTTCAAGGATCAAAATACCTTATTGGACTTGACTGGTTAGCAAAGACACAAAGAAAAAATCATGTAGTTTGTTGACCTAGTCAAACAAAAATAGTTTAATTTCTTCCAATAGAAGAAAGAATGCATGCCTGCACTATGAATTTGTCCTCAGGATAAGTCAAGGCCTCATTGTTTCCTAGTGACTTCTCAAACGTAAGCCCAGGTAGTAGAATTATGGAAATAATAAAAAGTAATGAAAGAATAGATATATGAAAATTAGATAATTTTACAAAAGTGCATTTTAAATAAGAGTTAATCATCTTGTTCATGTTTTTTTTCAGGTCACAGTGTATCAACCAGATGAAAGAATTGAAAGAACAATGTGAAGAAAGGATAGATAAGCTTACAAAAAAGAGTAGCGATGACCCACAAATCAAAGAAAACAAAGACTTCACAGAAGATAGCCAGGTATGGTTTGGATAATTTATTGAAAATACTTTCTTTGTAATTCTTAAGTGTTTCTTCGCCTTTCTGCTATCTCCTATAAGCATTACCCCATCTCCACTTAAATTTTTCACTACTTCAGTATATATTGTATGTTTCTGATCTATAAGAAACGGGGTGATTTCAAGGACAGAACAAGACTTCCTGTAGGAGACTCCAAATCAGTGTGTCTCTAAGATGGACAGAATTTGAGAGGTGATGCTGGAAGTGGTATGGGATCCATTAAGGAATGTTTGCATGACTGAACTTTAGTTAACAATACGTTTTGACTTTGTTAAAGTATTTAGTTGCCTTGTGTTAAGGATGAGGATAAATTTTGAATCACTTCAGAGAAGCAGCAAACCCTGAATATTGTAGCACAAGGTTCATCAGCTATGACTTTTCACAGAAGTCTTTTATGTCAGCAGCATTTTACTGTAGGAATAAAGGGAAAATCAAATGTCTCAGCTGTTTGCTGTTGGATATTCTGAGCCAAAGAACCACAAATTCATTGCTGAACCTATTGAAGGCTTACTAGGCTAGGGCAGGCTTGGCAAATAGGTTGGCTGAATGTCAGATGGCTTTTTCTTCTGGGCTGCAGAGGGTGGCAGAAAATCCTGACAATCTCATGCCTGAGATTGTCTTGGCATGTGATTTACTGATACCTCTTCATTGAGGCGGAATTTGGTCAAGGATAGGATTTGATTGGTTAAGCTTCATATGGACAGCCCTGGAAAGAGGCAGTTAAGTTCTTGGGTGAGAAGGCACCCAGTTTATTACTGAATCAAAATAGCCCTTTCTTCAGGATTACTGAATAAACAGAGGTTTCAGAAGTAGGACTTTTTACATGTGACTGCAGTGGGGCCTTTACCTGGGTGGCCTAATCTCATTAAAAAGGCAGTGGGGGTTTGGTGGAATATACCCTTTTCTCTTTGGCTAGGAAAAGACTAAATCTGATGACTTCAGAAATGGAAAGGGTAAGGCAGTGAGGAATGAATCTTAGTTTTACAAAGAGGTGGAAAAGCATGTGAGAAAATAGCTAAAACGTCTGTCCAGAGATTCCCAGGTAATGGTTTCCATCTGTGTCCAGTCCTTTATGTAAAGAGAGGGAGACAGAATTACTGAAGTGTGTGACCTTTTATCTTGGGAACGTAACTACGTGAGAGCTGCAACTTGAATGAAGTAACTTAAATTAGAAAGTGGAAGTGCTATCCAATTATGCCTTTAAATAAAAGTTACAGCTCTTGTCAATAGTTTTTATCAACAGTATCAAATAAGTAGATAAAAAGTAAATAATAAATACATAATAGAACATAATACATAATAGAACCCTCATCAGTTGGAAACGATATGTTAGTTTGTCAAATGTGTCTTGTTTAAGAAAGTTGATTAAGGGAAGACTCTAATACAGAATTGCTCAACTTAATTTTTAGTGTAGCTTTGGAACAGATTTTAATCACAATTACTTGCACTAGTTTCCTTTTCTTTGTTTATTTGTTTGCATGTGCTTGTTTGTTACATTTTTGGGGTTCTTTTACCATTTCCAGTTTGGAAGATAAATCATCTTAGAAGGAACCCGAGGAGTTTGACTGAAGCTCCTCTGCAGGGCAATTTCAGTCTCGTGCACGAAAGTGCATAGTTGGAGGCAACTTGTACTCAAAGCAGATTATCTGTAAGGCTGGGCAGGTTATCTCTTATCCTTTTTATATGTAAATGACATGGTCTTAGATGAGCTAACTGATAATATAGCTACTGCCTAAATAATTTCTGTCTGCTTGTGTTCCCTCGTATCTGTGGCAGGGCTTCTTTGGCCAAGCAGTAACTTTCCCAGTTGTTTGCTTGCCCAAGAATTTCAGCCTTTTGCTTTTATAAAAGCATACTTATAGTTAGTGCAAGATGACCCTGACAAAGTCTGTGTATATTTTTTTGCAGTGTTTTAAGCTGGAATAATTCCTATTTTTAAGATGTATGTGCTTATGTAATAGAAGTTTTCTGTCTTAAAACAGAAAGAAAATGGAGTGTTGGCTGGCTAATAATTAGGAAAAAGTTTTTTGTGGAAGGAGTGATCAAGTACTGGAATGGTCTGCCCAGGGAGGTGGTGGAGTCACCATCCCTGGATGTGTTTAAAAAAAGATTGGATGTAGAACTTGGTGTCATGGTTTGGTTGAGGTGTTAGGGCATGGGTTGGACTCGATGATCTTGAAGGTGTCTTCCAACTTAGTGATTCTGTGATTCTGTAAACAGCTTTACTTAGAGCTCTGTAATTTGAGGAATGATATATACTACTTGGCTGAAGAAAATACAATATGTTCAATTGCGATCTTTTTATCCAACTATTTCAACCTAAAAAAAAAATCAGCGTATACCCTTTGAATCTATTTGACATTAAGAATTACTTGGCTAGAAATTTAAGATAAGTAAAGAATTTTGCATGTGTAATTAAGAGGTAACTTCTTGCTATTAAGTCCAGACTCTGTATTTTTGCAGAAGAATTAATGCCAAACAAAAAGTGAAAAATTCTTATGTTCAGTTTCTGATGATTTCTACTGTAGAGAGTGATATCAAGGAGCTGAATTATTTATAAAACAGAACCATATTTAAATACAGCATTTTTGTTTTACTGATTGAAGGAAGATGGAGTTCTGGATATCTTTACTGCAATAACCAAATACTATGTAGTAACATTTGCTTATCAAGCATTGGTAAGAGTTAATGCTAAATTAGTTGCTGATAGTGGACTTCATGGTGTTGACACAAAAAGGTCTTGTTCTGCCTGACTTTGACGGAAATTAAATGCTTTTCAAAATAGCCAAGTATTCATGCTACAACTCTGGCTTCTTCATGACTTAGCTACTTCTTTCTGCAGTCATTTTTCCAAATGACTGAAGAATATTTGACAACATAGTATTTCACTGCCCTCCTTAGATAAATGGGAAGCTAGTCTTGACAGGACCAATGACAACTGGTAACAGAAAACAATTCTGTCAACTGTGAGCTTCCTATGCCATAAGATTGCCCATTCATTTATAAGCTACCAGACACAAAGAGGTTTGTATCTCTAAATGTGTGCATGCTCTGAACTTATAATTTTGTTTTCTTTTTTCCTCTCAAGTCTTTCTCTTTGATCATTCTCATAAATTCATCTGCAAACAGCTCAGCTCTGCTTTTCCCCTACTGGCCCTAGCTTTGCACCCTCATTTAATGTTTGTAAGATGACAGTGGGGAAAGAATAACTCTGCATACCAAGGCAAGCAGGGTCTTCATGGCTTGAGCCATGACCATGAAGAGAAGAGCCTGGGCGCTACAAGGGGTACCTTATGAGCCATAGGGCTATGTTAGGGGAAGCATGGCCACCCCATCTTTTCAAACCTCTTCTACCTCCATTCAACTTCAGAAACATGCTGTAGCTGGAGAATCACCATTCTCTACAGGCAGCTCTGAATTCCCCGCCTAGAGGATGGGTGTTCTTAATTTCACCTGTGTGGAAGCCCCTGGGTAAATCTCTCAGTTCACTGACCATCTTTCATTTTCACCTGGAACTAACAGTGAATCATAAGTTGAGTCCTGTGTCTCTCAAGAAGTCCAAACCTACACCCCCAAATACTTAATTCATATAGTCTAGGAGTCATTTATGGAGAGGTGGTGACATGACATTCTTGAGCTGCCTGTTCTCCATGCTGTAGATGAGGGGATTCACCGACAGAGACAGCACCAAGCACAGGACTACCAGCCCCTAGATCCAGAGATGGGGAGGCGATGGAAGGGGGCCTCAAGTAGGCAAACATGTCAACACTGACATACAGGGAGACCGTGGCCATGTGAGGGAGCCAATGCCAATGTAAGTAGAAGTCATACATAGAATTTTAATTGCCCAGTTGGAAGATCTTCAACATGGTATACGTCTTGGGCTTAATATCTAAGTGGTTCAGATGATTATAGCAGTCTAGCACCAGAATTTAATACAGTCTTAAGCAAGCTTCATATTGTTAAACAGGTATTTTTTTCTAGTTGGTTAATTTACACTTTTCTTTTCTTAATCCTGCATTTAATATAGTTACATACCAGTTTTATACAGGCATTACTCACGTGAAGTCTAATGAGGACTAAACTCGGTTTTCCTGCCCTGTAGATTCTTAATAGTAAATGGCATGTGTTTATTTCCTCCGCTGACCCTGACACAGTAGCAGAACAGTGGGTAAATGTGTGGGTTTACTCTTCTGTAACGCTCTGAGAATAACCAAGGACAGTAATCTTGTCCTTAGCTGCAGTTAAGTAAGGTATGTTAAAATTCTCCTGATGTGCTATGCTGTTACATAGAAATCTTACTGCATATTCAGAATTGTATGGTACTTTTGTCACCAATAAAAATTCCAGTCCAAATATTTTAGAGTGTGTTGGGATTTTTTCCCATGCAGAATTTTTATCTAAATTCTACTTCCCTTTCCAAATCCAGGTGCAGTTATACAGACCAGTGCTTATCTGTGTACATTCACTTTATAGGTCGATACTCAACTGTCAGCCTTGAAGCAAACAGGGTTCAAGCAGGCTGACTTGAAACAGCAGAAAAACAGTGAAGATGTTCCTAAAGCAGTACCTACAGTAAGAAAGACAGACCTGATGCATGCTCAAGGTGAGATAGAAATCCTTGTCTCACTAACAACTAGTTAAGAACAGTTGTAATTCAACTGAACATTTAGAAACATCTATGTACACCAGATTAAGATGAAAAAAGTGACACCAACAGCCTGAACGTCAATCAGGTTTCCAGCTAAAAAACTTGCTAGGATTTCTGTTGGTTCAGTTTTGTTTTTTAGTAGGTATATTGCACATAAAGGAAAATAAAAATACTTACGATTCTGGAGTCATGTTCCTCATTTAATATGGAGAAAATACCCAGCTTTTGGAAGGAATAATTTTCGAGCATACTTAAAATTTGCTTTCTTACTAAGTTTGGCATACTCAGCCTGGTACCCCTCCTCTGTGTGGAATAGCTGAAAGTTAGGCTTACAGCAAACACACATCCATACTTCCTGTGTCTTGTCATTGAGTCAAATGCAAGTAAGAGAAATGATACACAGGGGTTTAGGTTGTTAGTCTAATGGTTCCTTTTGGCACTAAACTTCAGAAACTTAATTTGAGTGGATGTATCCTTGTATGCCTGTTTTGCATACTAG
>WBND01001290.1:31172-60188 GCA_013398595.1 Tychaedon coryphoeus
TAAATCAATTTTATTGTTGGTAATACGATGTAACACACAGAAACCTCATGCTTATATAGGACACCATGATTTTTATTTAAACTGCTTTGTTTCACTTGCCCAATTTATTAACCACATGTACCAGAATTTTAAGGATGTAGAAGCATGGATCTGTTGACAGTAAATAAAGTTCCTTTCTTCAGCTGTTCCTAGTAGGAAAAACATGAGTTGTCTTCCTCTTATCTCTGGAACTGATATGATTGGAAGATACTCTTTCAGAGGAAAAGGAAGAATATAGTGAGAAATATAAAGCATTATTTATTAAAGGTTTTTTCACTCAGAATAATTTTTGTTGCTTTCAGAAAGAACAGACAGCCTAACCAACATCAGAAGAAAGGAGCCTAAGGCAGAAGAGGAGCAGCTTTCTAGTCAGTTGGAAAAACCTCAAGAGTCACTCAAGGCTACTGCAGGCCACAAGGAGATGCTGCCCATGTCAAAGAAGGAGCCAAATCCACCTGAGGATGAGAAACATGCAGCTGGGCAGGATACATTAGAGCCAGCAGCAGAGCAGGCTGCCAGTGAGGAAATTGAGAGGGAAGAGCTCCTAAATTACGATGATAAGCAGGATGACTTGCCCCCTAGAAAGGCTGGTATGTAGCATGTCATGTATTGTTAAAAACAGTGACAAAATGAAAAGTAAAAAAAATGAAAGCGTGGAATAGGGCATGATTTCCGCAACAGTGGTGGAAGCTGGCCAGACTTAGTACAAGTGTTCATAAAGGTCAGTGTGATGTGGAAGGTGCCAGTCCTGAGCAATTTGCTGCAGTCCATGAGTTAAGATGTAGGCTTCTGTTTGTGCAATACAAAGCTGCCAGGCTGAGTTCCTCCGCATCACCTTAACAGGCCTACTGTCTCTCCATTGGCTCTACAAGTTTTTAGGAAAATTCACCCCAAAACCTTTTGGTATTGGAGCTTTAAAAAGAGTATGATGCATCTAAAAATGATGAGATGTTAATCATCCAAAGCACTGACGAGTAGAGGGTTACTTATGCATGGATATTTTGCAGTTGGTATTTTCACAATGTAAAAGTGTATGAATACTAGCTATTCCTATTTCAAAAGAAGCTACCATGAGTAAAACTGGTAACTCAGACTTCAGGTATCTGAAGTTTAGTGTTGTGAGTGTTCAAAAACATGGATCAGATATTGTAAAGGTGACAGTTTCTGAATTTCACATCTCAACAGCACCGAGCAGCAGAGTATTAATGCTGTGTCTGAACCTGAAGAATGTCTAGACATTCATCTGACTTGAAGGATATACCCTGAAGAGATGTAATTACAAGCTACCTAAACTGCTTTCATTTTAACAGAAATAAATAGCAGAAAAGTTAGATTTTAAAAAATCATCCAATGATTAGCCTATGAAAGCTCAGTTTCAAGGGTCTGTATTTCTGTCAGCTAAAAAGGCTAGGGGGATACACTTCAGGCTTTATTATTCAACCTTACTGCATAGGTTCCTTGTAGCCAAAGGACCTTAAGGTAGAAAGACTTCTTCAGTAGTCTAGGGGCATCCTCTTTCAAGAAGAGCTGCTTCTGAAACTTTCAGACCTTTAGGTCTATAATGATAAAAATCTATTTGATATGGTGGTCTGAACATGGCTTAAAATTTTCAAGCCTCTGTCTTGGCCACTTACTAACTGGAAGGCTTGTCTTAAGAACACTTAGAACAGAGGCTCTGATCCATCTTAAGTGAGGCTTACTTACACCTCTCCGCTGTTACCTTTTTTGTGGTTGATTATTTGAAAAATAAGGATAATAGTTTGGCAATCAGAAATGTTTCCATTTATGCCTGAGTCCTCTATCTGAAGAAATCTTATGATAGTCAATGAATGTTGCTTAACAGGAGTTAATGACTGCGTGAAGAAAATCTCTTCTAGGAGAAAAGTACTTTTGTGACAAGTTAGCACATCATAAAACACTTTATGCTATAGTTATAGCATTCGGCTTGCTGAACAAGATAAAACAAGAAGGGGTTTTCAGCAATGGCTTCAGGTTTTCCTCTTCCTCAGGCTGTCCTATAATGTATTCTGAAATTGTGTGATGCTCTTTATGTTCATCAGAGTGCTAGCTGATTTTGCTATGCTTTCCAAATCCCAAAAGATTGTCTTCTACCTAGTTCTTTTGACAGGATTTACAGCCAAAGCTGCTCTGAAAATTAACACTTCAAAGGAAAAATAATATAAAAACTTACTCAGCAATTCATTCAGTAGCAAAGTAATTCTGTGGAAGATGTTTACAATTACTCTTTTTGTGTGCAGATGACCTTATGGTATAGCATAAAACTACTTAATTTTAATTTTTTTCCAGACAAACAGGAACATGAAGCAGTGAACCAGGACAAGGATGTTGATTACAATTTAGATGTGAATGAAGCTGAATCAGAAACAGACAAGCAAGCAGCACTTGCAGGGATTGAAAATGGTAAAAAAGAAAACCCCCAGTTTTAACCTAAATATCACATGCTGAAAACGTTAAGATCATGTTTTGCATGGTATCCCTGTTGCAAGCTATACCTAGCTAATTTCTGTTTTTGAACTTCTCCTCATGATTACAGTGTGACTTATTTTCTGTATAGCACCGCTGAACCTACTCTTTAGTGGGGGGTGCGATATCTGTAACTTCACTGTACTACACAATATTTAACAGTCCTTACAAAACTTCTTCTGTTTCCTAGATAGAACTTTCTACATGAAGAACTGCTGCCTGTTAAAGAGCTTTCTATACCTTTTTATTTTTTTCCCCTCATTAGTTCAAAACCCTGAAGATCTGAAGAACCACTTACCTGACCATGATGAAGGACAACAGAAGTTGTGAACAAAGGAAGTTCATGATGCAACTGAGTCACGTCTTCATCCAAACGCAGCAATGATGCAAGCGAAGTGATCTTAGAAGATTTTGATTATCTTCTAAAGACTTGACTATGGGCCCAAACAAAGTAGTATTTTGTGAAGTTTTAGTACTGCTGCAATGGGGAAAAGATGTAAATATCTGGTGGCTTGTTTCAAAGCAGTTTGGCCTCTGCAATGACTTTCTCCTTCCTATAAATTATAAAATTGCAATCAGGTAGCAATAAAGGTAGTAACTTTGAAGTTGGCTACTTTGTATTGTCATACTACAGCATGCGTAGGTGTGGATCGGTGGTAGATGATGAGCAGTCCTCTGCCAAGGATGGATCCCTCCCCTAAGCAATGCACAGTAGAGAAATACCCAGCTTGGTTTTAAGAATTTAAGGAGGAGCTGTGTTACTGTAACAAAACACAGGAAAGATGAAAAAGTCCATGCTGCACACTACCCTTGTGCTTCTTCTGGCACCTTTTTACTGCAACACAGACTGAGAAGGCACAACTGTAGTCCTCAGACACTATGCAGAATGATATATGGACCTGGGCCTCTAAATTGAATTCCTAGATTACACTCTCGAGGTGTGTTCTTAGCTTCAAAGTTAAAAAAAATTCAAAAAAGATTCTGATGATAGCAGCTTCTTGTTAAGAGATTAGAAGATTTTTCTGAAAGCTTTGTTGATTCCACAAGGTCAGTACTACAATTTGGTTACCATTACCGTGCACAAGTTAAGTATAAAAATTCAAACCCATAAACTTTTCATGACAGAAGCTCTCTGGTGTACTACAACTACCGTTCACTCCACCCCGCCACTATCTTCTTCAAGAGACAGAATGCAAATGCTTGCCTTGTACAACAGCAATCTCAGCTGTTCAACATGACTGATCTTTGCTGGGCTTCTGACGGAGGTAACCAGACTATGCATTCAGAAGACAGGGCAGCGTCTCCCACAGGTGAAGCTTCAGTTGTTGTGAAGTCCTATGTTAATCATAGTGTTTCATCTTGTTAATGTTCTGCAGTCTTTTTCTTTTCTGTTACTTGTTAAATGTAAACTAAAAACTAACTTACTTGCAGTAAGCTAGAAATACCCTCTACTTGCCGCTAAGGCACCCTTAACTGCAGTCCAACCACCACGTATAGCCAGCTGGTTTGAAGAAATGTTTGTATTTGTGTCTGGTCCCAAGATCAACACCTGTGTTTGGAGCATTCTTGGTGAGTATAAACCAACTTCTGTCAAGACAGCCCAGCAGCAGACAGCTGTGACTAACTTGCCAACAAGCATTCCATTTAAGAATACACAAATTTATCTTTTCTTTCTGTTAAAGCACTTCACTTTGTAACTTCTTTTCTGGTGTGTTGTTCTTCAGTGTACTAGTTTATAGCTGTTCTACCTTAAGGTATCAAAATGTGCAAGTGGAAGGCTGGCTCTTTTGTGCATGAAAAGAGTATTAGTTGTCATCAAGTGGTCAGAGCTGAAGGCAAATTATACCTATTAAGCCTGAACACAGAAACAGGTCACAGTTTTTCATCATTTTAGTAAGACCTAAATGGTCTGGGCTACTACAGTCAACACAGCAGGAAAAACAAATGCTTGCAAGCAGGAGAGAAGAGGAATAAGCATCTGCTCTGACAAGTATTGTGAAACTTGGGTTCTTGGGATTATTTGTTTTTGCAAATAATGACAATATCATCAACTTTAACATCAAAGTGTTTACTCATAATTTGGAAAAAAATATTTACCCATCTTCTGAGCATTTTCCTAGGACTTAATCTGTAAACAATTATGCAACTGAGATTTAAGTTGATCAGAAATTTAATATTGATTGTTAAAAAGCATATATTCTAACAGTAAAAAATAGACAGTGAAACACTATATTCAAGTTGAATGAATAGCTTTACCAGTATCAAGTTAAAAACTCCAAAGCATCAAACACTTCAGGGTAATATTATATATTATCAGAGAGTTATTTTAAAACGGTTTTGGCTATGCTTCTGTACATTTCTGGGCTTCTCCTAGCCAACTGGATGTTGTCCTCCATAAATATGGCCACCTCTGTAGAAAGCAATCCTTTTACACTTGCAATCCTCTGAGGCCAAAGGTCTGAAAACCTCCATAAAAGCAATGTTCAAAAGCATGAAGGACTACAGTTTTATTCACAATAACTTCAAGTGCTCCAATCTAACTTGGGTGGTAGATTTCTAGTACGCAAGAAGCCTGTATGTCTACTGTATAGAATTTTAGAATTAAAGGACCTTTAGTTGAACAAGAAACTAATTTGGAACTGTGGTGTACATAGTGTTGTCTCTCACTAAAGTTTTAAGTTGTGTGAGGCATTACTACTTTTATAATCTTGGTGCTGTATTAGCACTTTGGTTTGGCTTTCTTTACAACTAAACCTGATCCATTTTAGGTAAGCATTTAAAAGTAATTGTCTCTTGTGTATTGATGTTATTCTGTACAATTTATTCAGTTCTAATTGTAATGAAAAGGGGAAATATTATAATTGCTATTTTCTTGGTTTCACAAGTCACATCTAATTTGTGTTCTTTTACTTGCTGCTTGCTTTGGAGAAATAACAGAAGGCTGTCCTTGAGCTACTGTCATGTAGTTCAGGATCTTAAAGATGGGAAAGATTTTGTGGCTTTACAAGAAGCCAGGTGAATGCTCAGTGCCATTTTACATCTACATATTCCAGGCTTTTTATTCCTTTGGCAGCTATTTGGAAGCATTCAAGTATATTAATCATGATGATGAGCAAACATGTTAATGTGATGTGCCATCCCCTTAGCAGAGAATTTGGAAAAAACATGTCTTCAGGACAGTACTTCTGCTTATTTCAGGAAGCTGCAAATTGCTGGAAGACAAGTGGGTGTTTCACTTCAGAGGTTACTCATTGTTTTCAAGTTCTAGCTTGGCAGTGCTGCTGCTCAGGGGATGAAGTTGAAGAATTTTCCTGTCCAACAAAGGATTTGCTTGTATGGCCTGAGTATGACTTGGCCAGGGCCAGGTCTGCTTTTTGAACATTTTTCCTTGCTACAACACAACAGCTTATCTCTATTATTTCACATCTGAAAGCTTCGAAGGCAGAACTATTCCATGAAGGAATAGGATAGGTTTGGGGATTCTCCTGTTTTGGATATTTATATCTGTAAATTATTACAAAACACAGTAGGATCCAGCGGCCCCATCGCAGTAAAAAATGGAGAATAAAGACCATGCAAGTGTAGCAATCCCTTGTTTGAAGGAGCAAATATTAGGATTGCAACAAAGTTGCAGAAGTGGTAAAATAGAGTCCTCAGTGTCTAGTGCTATTGCTAGTGCCTCCTGCAGTGTCTGCTATGCTGACTCTCCAGCACTTTAAGAACAAAGGAACAAATTCCAACTAGGAATCACTCACTCAATAGCTGAATGACTAATTTTCATCTGCTCTTGATTTCCGTAAAGATCATTTTAGCTTAGAGGATGTGGTAAGAAAAAAACCCCCAACATTTCTCTACTTGCAAAGTGAGCAATTCTGATATAATTAAGCAAAAATATAGAAACTCAAAATCTCTCCAAGTGACTTTGTTAAATGCAGAATTGCAGTAGCTCTGCTGCGCGCACCAGACATGAGGCTCTACTGCATGATTTTTATTCAGTTCCTAACCCACCACTTTGTAAGAATGCAGTAGTAACAATTATTCATGATCAAAATCTGTAATAATATCAACTAAGATACAATGTTCTTTAATAATAGTTAAAATCAGCTTCACGCATGAAATCCAACAAAACTTTATACAAACCACTTTAAAACAGCAGTTGTCATTCAAATCACATAAAGGCAGCGGACTATAGATATTCCACATGACAGTACTTTTATGCTGGATGTCCCTCGTAGTCCGAGTGCAGCACTAGTTATGCTCTCTCCTAGAGCTGGTATCTGCTACACAGATATTCTTCAGGTATCCTAAAAGTCTCTGGTCTTTCAAACAAGCTTCACAACTGGGAAGTATTTATGAGGAGAGAAGTCGAATTCTGGCGGAACCTATAACAAAAAGACTTAAAACATTAGACAGCAGTACTACTACATTTAATACTCATAATGAGAACAACCTCCAGACAGAAAAAAAATTAAACAGCAACTGATTAAAAAAAATAGTCCTTGTGGCGGCCAGTACTCTCATGGCTTTTTTCATACAAGCTGCTCTTACACTTGCTTGTTTCCACTATTGAAGAATACCCTTATTAGTCTGTGTTGTCCCACATGCATTTCCCATTTTTTTTTATCAAAATATTTATAGGTTAGAATTTTCCATATTTAGGTAACTACACCAAACTATTTTCAGGGGAAATAAATTAAGTTACTTTCCCTGTTCTTAGAATGTGCTCATTTGGCTTTCAAGAGATCTGTGGTGGCTTTACATAGAATTAAATGGACAACTGATGTTGGGAAATCTCCAGATCATTGAATCCAACCTTTATGTATTACTACATTCTACATTCAATTGAGCTGGCATTTCTTTACCTTGGAGTCTTTCTTATGGCCTCCAGCCAGCAGCTTCATGACCACAATATTGGGTTTTGCAACTTTTAGAATTCGATTGACCTAAACACAAAACAGAAAGAAGTCTTCAAGTCAAAGCATCTGACCTCACAATTATTTCAAAGATAATACTGCAATGTTTACATACTATTAGCAATACAGCAGCTCTCTTCTGTGATCAGTTTAACAGAGATCAGACTGTTTTGGATTTGCTTTTAAGTACAACAGCTGAACTAATTAAATTTAATGAAGGGTGTCATTATTAATGAAGTTTAACAAAGACTATTTTAATAGTCACTTTTTAAAAAATTCAACAGACCATAGAAACCATAGCTTTAACAATTCTTGAACAAACAACATGGGAACTACGGCAACTTCTGTGGCACTCATGCAAATACAGGTACAGGTATATTCCAGGCATCTAATCTTTAACACAGCAACACAATGGTAAGAGGAACTCAAGTATGAAACTGGTGCTTTTTTGCACAGAAATGCTCTGGATGTGCTCCAAACTACAGTCACAGACACTTAAGGTTTTAGGCTGTGGACAAAGAGGGAGAAATTCCTACCCATGTTTACAGCTCAGTGCTGAGAAAACTGCTCCAGGGAACAAGTGCCAGACTCAATCCTGTTTTCATCCTAATGATATTCAAACTTATTTTCCCCACCTCTCAGGGTCCACCTGAGTTACTAGAAGCCAACTAAGCACAGCAGGTATGTTATCATTGCCTGTGCTTTTAGAAAGGGGCTAGAAGGAAACATGCAAGGAAATAAGCTGCTATCCAGCATCTCGTGTCCTCTGCAGAGAGCATTTTTTAACAGTGAGCACAACTTTACTACAAGCTAGCCGATGTACTGAAACAGACTGCTATGCAAGATGCAATCCCTCTCCACTGTCTACTCCTTAATCAAAGCATTCAGCTTTGCTCAGCATTTTCTGAAGTACATTTTGGATCTCAAGGAGATCCAGATGAAAACAAACATCCTATTTTGAGCAAATACTCCTTTTCCTAGTATTTCAGTCTTACCTCATTGTCTGGATTCGGAATATTCTCAAGAATCATTTTAGCTTGCTGGTAGTGCTTGCTAGCTGCCATGTAGAGATCTGATGACTGAGGAGGTGGGCTATACTTATTTAAATCAGACATTTCCTAGTGTGTTACAGAAATACATGTTAAAATATATAAAACTGAAATTTAAAATTGCCAGGCAATTATTTTTATTACGTTACTATATTCAAGAGAAGAGTTATATCAACTAAATACTATTTTAAAAATCAAAACTGAAGTTGAAAACATTTATTTAAAATGGCCAAACCCAAGCAACAATACAGTGCTCAACTATTACAGTGCCACAAAACATAATGAAACTCTCACAATCTTTATAAAACAGTCTCTTTCTTGAATAAGTTGCCATTCATTTGCTTTAATAGTGGCTAGCAACAGGGTATGAAATTACAAGAAAAAAATACGAGAAAAAATAAGTATATTGTTTACTCAAAGCTACAGCAAGTCAGATGCTGAGACTGCACAAAACTTCAATTTATATAATTTTGATTATTCCAATTGTTTTTGTTGCTGTTCTTGATTAGGGATTTTTTTAAAAAACCTACTTTAATGACAAGGAGGAAACCATGATAATTTCTTAATTTCCACTACAACAGTTCATAACATTAAACTGGAGAGAGTAACTGGAATAGAAAATAGCACTGTTTCAGTTCAGACTAGCCCCACAAGTGAGACTAATAACCAGCTGGGTGAGCAGCCAAGTGTACTGCAAACACCTAGCTGAATATAAGCCAACAAGGTGCTCTTACTACAAATCAGACAAGCACCATATAGGAGTATGCAAGCAGGAGTATGGTCAGCATAGCAAGGAAGGTTATCATCCTGAACTCCCTGTTTGTGTTCTGTTGTCTGAAATACCCATCCAGGGCCGGATCCACCCAGTTCAAGATGGTGAGATGTGGAGATGGTTGGGGGCCTACAGCATGTAAGCCAGAAGGAGAGGTCAGTGGACCTGGACTTTTTCAGTTTGATAGGAAGGGTGCTAATGGGTAATTTTAATAGCAGCCTACAACTACTTGAAAGACAGTTACAAAGCTATCAGAAGATAAAGACTCCTTGTTCATAATGGCAAACAACGTAACATGAGAGGCCACAGGTTGTGGCTTGGTAATTCAGACTGGACATTCGGAAAAAGAAGAGTAGTGCACCCTCAGTCAGTTATCCTATGACATAAAGGACCTGAAAAAAGTAGGTGGATCAGGTTTAACCAAAGAGGTTGGAAAATCTCCAACCTTGATTTTTTTTCAGATTTGGCTAGACGAAGACATAGGCAATGTGATTTACACTGCTACATCAAGGAGGAGTGTGGACAACACAAGCCTCCACTGGTCCCTTCTGAACAACACTCAAAATGAACTTTTTTATTTTTCTATTTGCTTGCTGCACTAATAAAAAAATGCTGCTATAATTAACCACAGTTAAGAAGTCTGTTAATAGACTTCCATGAAATTTTCATGCAAATCAACAGAAGCATCCTAAACTGCCAGATGAGACCAATTTCTAAACATCTAAGCATCTAAAAGTTTATAAAGACTTCAATGCAATATATCTTTCTTGCACAGAACTAAAGCTAAAAGTCCTTGCCGTTGTGACATAGCTTCAATGTGAACTTTTTACTATGACAATTATATTTAAAACAGGTGAGTAAATGACTTCTATAAAAGCATGGGCAGCACCATGTTTGAAGATTACTCACTTTGAATTGCAAGTAGTGCACTGGAGGTGGTGTTATAACACTGTTGAATGGAGCAAATCTGTGCTCATATCGAACTTGTTCACTATCCAGTTCAAACTTAGGTTTTCTCACTTTGCCATCCATGTCAAAGGCAATCATTGTCTAAAAGAAAAGGATAAATACAGTGAAAAGCAATAGCTTTATGTCATATTTTGCTGCAAGGAAGATCAAAAATATGATTCAGCTATAACTGGAAGGATAGAAAAACTGTAGAGAATTTACCACAGAAAATGATAAATTTGAACCTGATTTCCAGCACCACTACAAGGAAAGAAGGAATGCAATGTATGCAGGATCCCTATTACAAAAAAAAAAAAAGAAACAAATAGAACACAAATGAGTTACCTTGTACATCCCAGCACACATATTTTGGTATGCTTGACTCATGGTGATCTCTCTGCTGAGAGGGCGAACTGCAAATTTTACATATACATTTTTTAAATTCAATGTAAGCACATGTATTCATTTCAGATCAAAGGAGTTCTCCCAAATTTCTACAAAGTCACATAACTCTCAATTATATTTTAAAATAACTGAAATATATAAAGCCTAGACATGCATTTCTGCTCATCTGGCTCCTGGTAATATAAAATACCTCAGGACACACTTAACAGTCACATGAACAGGATTCTGCTCTCATAATATGATCTTGCTCTGAAATAGTCTCACAGAATAAACTGGTCAGTGATATTTCCATGACAGTATAAAACAATGAACGACAGCCTCAAACTTACAGTCTGTACACAAGAGTCCTAGCCTAGTTCAGGCATCTTTTTGACTTCTAGGGCTAAAAACTAAAGCACTTTTTATCCTCATAATCCTGACAGCATTCTTTTAAGTTTCCCTTTAGTTTCCAGTGTTGAATTAGTGCCAAGCTGCCCAACACTTGGCACCTCAAGTACATCAGTAATTTTCTGAACTTCTAGACAAGAGAATTTAGTTGGTATGATCCTGAGCTGTTCATATATAATTGTTTGTTCCCCTTGAAACAGTGGCAAGGAAAATAAAGGGAAACTCATCATTGGAAAATTAAGAACCATGCTTTAAGAACTTCTGAAGCCAAATATGAATTACATAAATACACTGAAAGTCTAGCGTTTGAATCTAGTTACAGTCACTAACTAAAAGCATAATTTTGCAGGAACTATAAACTCTGAGAAGGTCCAACACGTGACACAACTGATGAAAGTGTGAATATAAATGAGTTTGTGTTTTTCTGGAAGATTTATTTGAAAGTACAAAAGTAACTAACTAAGTAGGAAATTCTTAATAACTTTTACATTTAGGCTTCATAAACATTAGGGTATTTTTCCTACCCATATCAGCTAATTCAAAATTTGAATTTTAATTCCAGATGGCTGCACAAAAGGGGAAAAAAAAAGAAGTCTTGAGTTAACACTCTACACCTAGGTACCTTTCTTCTTTTTCTTCGTTTTCTTACTACTGCGGCCTTTCTGCTGTTCCTCCATGATCCTCTCCTCTGCCATCTGCGAGCTGTCGGCACGGCTCAGCGTTGACATCAGCCAGGCGTAGAGGAACTCGGAGAGATACCTGCGCACAGCGGCACGGAGCTGTTACGGGCTGCACGCGCCGCGCGCTCGTGCTGCGTGAGCGCCAGGGCACGTGCTCCAAGACGTGAAGGACCTGTCCTAGCCAACGTCAATGAGGATGGGCATGAGAACTCCTTGTTTTGCATGGCTGGAATCGACACACTGGTCCACGTTTGTGTTCTGGTTCAGATTCAACTACAAACAGCTCAAGGTATGCAAGCTTCTTACACATTTACTGAGTGGAGTCTAAGCTTCTTATTTCAAAACTCCTATAAGATCAAATTTTTCTAGAACTCTTCCCCCACCAAATGAAGTGGTTTTTTTTTTAGAGATACTACGTTAATACCTTTTCTACTTTTGTTATGACTTGTTATTCTGAGAAACAAGGAAACTACTGGCTTTTTCAAGCATTAAAAAGCTTATTACATAAGTGAATTATTACATAAAGGGGCCAAACCCACAGAGACACAACATACATATGCAGTTCTTTTGGAGTTAAAGAGACAACTTTAAGAACATTTTTTAGAAAGCAGAAATGAGTCCAATAAATATCTTACTTGACATCAAATCAAAAGGAATAGGGGACAAAGAGAATAGAAAAAAAAACTTACAGATTTGGAGCATAATAAAAATGTAGTAATAGCTATAAGAATTCGTAATCAGAAAAAAAATTACTGAGAAATTTGAGTTTCATTTGCACATTACCTCTCAGAAACTGCTTCTTTTTTTTCTTCATTTAAGTAAGAAAGCAGTTAACGTGACAATTCCAACTGAGAGTAGCTTTTTTAAAATGGTAGGGGGAAATATGGGCAGGTAAAAAAAATACTGTCTCATACAAAAGCTGATACTGAGTTACTACTTGAAGAATATTGCCATCTTCTGGTAACTTCTGGAATATTAATTTTCTCACTTAATCCGCTGTTGAAACAACATAGAAAAACAATGCATTGAATTTTGTGTCATTTGAACTGTTTTAATCTTTCAGCAAGAAGGCTTATGGCTTACACAGGAACGTCCTGGTAGTTTAAAAAAAAAATCTTTTGGCAAAAGACATTAACTATGAAAAATAATTAATGTGAATGGAAATGGAAAAAGTATTCTGTCTTCAAATAATGTGGTCATTTTCACTACAGGTGAAAGATGTCTCTTCAAATATACCCCAGGTAAGTTAATTTTAGCTAGTCAACTTTCGGATAACAGTTGTGACTTAAAACTTTGCAGAACTCTTCCAGAGTACTGGAGATCAATAAGACTATTGATCCTGATACTATGAAGGCAGAAAAGAATAAATGAAATTGCTTTTCTCCTGCATGCTCTCGTCCACCAAAATCAGCACACTTTTCATTCATTGTCAATACAAGACCCTGTGCCAAGAAGCTAAACAGAGCGAGAATTACTATTTTCAGGAAAAAAAGTACACTATTTAGTAAGTCTGAAAAACTAGAGACCAATAGATTTTTTCCTCTGCTTGTAATACTATAAATAGGTAAACCAAACACAGTGTTGATCAAGCTTGAGATCATAAATCATATTTGAAGTCCCTCCTTCAAATATGTGTAATTACAGCTCTCTGGGAGCATCCTTCCTCAAAGAGCTGCCAATAAAGCATCTTCTTACCAATAGATGTAGTAATATTCATGCATACTGTAAAGTTCTAACTCGAAGCCACTGAGAAGGTACTGTATCATAATACGAAGGTTATGATAAAGGACCCAGGTGCCCAAGCAAGCCAAATGTTGCCTTTGTGGTTCCTGCTTCAGTAACATGCTATGAAGTGCTGCATCGACTTTCTCTGCCTGTCAGAAAAAAAAGAACAAGAGGAGGAAAAATATTTGACTGAAACAGCATCCCAGGCCAGAAATAAAATCTTAATCAGATCTTAACAAATTGGGTCAGTAAATTTATGCTCCAGATTACAAGATGGAAATAGGTCTAAAACTGTCAGAAAACTGGAAAGATACCTAAGTAAATTCTGCTGCACAGAACAAAAATATTCTATATAGTAATATAGCAAGAATATTAGATAGGTAAAATCTGTAATTTTTAAATGTATTTGTATATAGATCATTAGCAGTTACATGAGCACAAACTCAGAACCCACCACTGTTGATGCTGTTGATGCTGTTGATCATTGCTCTATATTGCAATAAGTACTTACTTTTTTTTAAAAAAACCTAGCTGCACTGAAAACATAAATTTATAAGCTTTTTATGCAAGAAACACACTGTGTTTCTATTGCTAAGACCAATTTTGTCGTAAGAAGCAAGTTGTATGGAAGACAACTGTTCACAGCTGGACCATCATCAGTAATCCTAAACAGAACAATCCATATAACCTGCTACAAAATGAAAAGAACAGTGCCTTGGCTAGAATACTGCAACAAACTCAAACCATTGCGAAAAAAGCTGGAGCACACAAAATCTCCTTCCAACTCCAAGTTCCTCCTTGCTATATACATCTTGGGAAATATTTTATTATTATATGGCTCGGGAAAAATTTTATTATTATAAGGCTCTCACTGCTGAATAATCATATTTTCAGCAAGAGAAAATACATTTTTTCTTCTCATCTCTCGCCTTCTTCAGAGATGTCCAAAATCAGCTGGAGCACATATTTTGAAGAGTTACTTTTTTCTTTCTTTTTAATCACTATAAAATTTTGCCGTTGACATCCTATGTAGGTGTAAGGCTGAATTTTCAAAGGTGATTCGTAAGCATGCCTTGTTTATCTCCCCTGGTTACCTCTTAATAATCACAAGCAGGATAGAGACTGAAAGCTGTGCAGTTACCATTAAATTACAGCACAACAGGTTTTCCTGAAGTCTACTTATTGAACAAAGTTAATTTTAAAAAATGCAGTGTGTTTTTGTTCAACATCTAGCATGAAGTTTCTAGATGCATCCGAACAATTTCTGGTGCTAAATTTTAGGAATCCTTATCTTAAGGATTTTGCATCATTCATTTAGAATTTAGTACCATGCTTCACTCTGGCAGTAATATACTTGGAAAGAAACTTTGCTGGCCTGCTGCCTATGACATTACCTCATCCTGTAGTGTGGCAAATTCCTCAAGGATGTGACCCAGTTTATCTCTCTGACGAGCTCTGTTGTGTCCGTGGATTTGAATCAGACTACAGAATGGCTGAAAGAAGCAAAGTGCTATTTTAAATTATCAATGTAACTTTGAAACTACAGAGGTATTATGATGTCTATTTAGGCATTGGTTTATACATCTGTATTAGGAGGTGGGATCCTTAATACTCCCTACAAAGTTCAAGTTAGCAGGAAAGCAAGCTGTCTGGAGTGATGTAAGAGACAATTTCTCTGTACACATGTTGATGTGAGATTGAGTCAGCATCCTTTAGGAAGGTCACTGGAGCAAAATACTTGGGTATTGGGTAAAGAGGTATTTCTTAGGCCTAAACCCATGTGCCCAGGTGGTTAAGGTGGCCAATGGCACCCTGGGCTGTATCAGAAACAGCAGGACCAGAGCAGTGGTCGTCCCTCTGTACTCAGCACTGGTAAGGCCTCGCCTCAAATCTCATGTTCATTTCTGGGCCCCTCACAACAAGACTGACATTGAGCATGTCCAGAGAAGGGCAATGGAGCTGGGGAAGAGTCTGGAGCACAAGTCCTGTGAGAAGCAGCTGAGGGAGCTGGGGCTGTTTAGCCTGGAGAAAAAGTAGGCTTGGGGGAGACCTTATCACTCTCTACAGCTACCTGAAAGGACAATGCAGCCAGGTGGGGCTCATCTCTTCTGTCAAGTGACATGACAAGAGGAAATGGCCTCAAGTTGTGTCAGGGGAGGTTTATACTGAATATTAAGAAAAATTTCTTCACAAAGAAGTTTGTCAAGCATTGGAATCAGCTTCTCAGGAACATGTTTGAATTGCCATCTCTGGAAATATTTAAAAGATGTGTAGTCATGGCACTTAGTGGCGGGGTTTAGCGATGGTCTTGGCAGTGTTGGTTTGGATTCAATGAGCTTGGAGATCTTTTCCAACCTAAGTAATTCTGATTTTCTTAAGATTTTCATTGTGCCACATTAAACAACAGAATCTTTTAAAAGCATTTTTTAAAAACTGAAACTAGACAGAATGTAAAAATAATTTTGTTTTTATTAGTGCTATGCATTTGTGACATGAAACTACTCTGTAAAGAGGCAGTAGATGCAGAATTCTTATAAAGTGAAATGCTAAATAAAAATCTGGAAACAGGAGAAAACCAGCAATAATTACACTGGCTTTTTAAAAGGCATTACCAATTTAAGATGGCCAACTTCTTCAATTTTACCTTCACGTCAGGTGTGCTAAATAACTGGTCTCATTTTCAAGTGTATGCAAATCTGCCAAGTTCTCTCACACACATACATACTGTAATTGGAATGAACACTTACCCGAACACAATGTGTCACAAAGGAATCAATGTAATCTTTTGCCTGGTGGTTGTTATAAAGACAACACCTAAAAAGGAAATATCCACATAAATACATTTTTTATAATGGCACTGGTCTATGTAGCATAAAACAAGAAACATGAGTGCAGCAACAGCAACTGACACCTTCATACATAAGCACTAAGTACAAAATGTATGTTTTTTGTACATTTGTCATTGCTCTTGTAAGATTTTTTCATCATATACGTAAACACATACAAGCACACTCAAGATGCACTTACTTTGGAGAAAGTACTGGAGGACTGACGAAAGACCTTAAGGCATCTTTTACCATGTCTTGCATGAGGTGAGTGCCAAAGACCTTCTTGTTATCTACTAGGAAAGTTGTCTAAAAGTAAAAACATGTTTTTAGAAACATATTTTAAGTTAAAAATACTGCTCTAGATAGCATTAGAAATAATAGAAAGCTCTGGCAATACCTTTTATATATAAGAAACTTGTAAGATTACTCTAAGAATTAAAATGGTTCAACTATGTCCAAGTTTAAAAACTCAGAAATATTCAGATCTGACACTTCTGTGGTATTCCTCGGACACCAAACACAACTCTATTACTTGTATAATAAAGTACATGCAAAATAGTTTAATTTCTTGGACTTTGAAGATGATAAATCAAACATTTCTAAAGATTAGTGTAAAATATGTGACTTCTCTGGGGGCAGATAAGGGTATAACTCCAGACTACTGCTGACATTTTTCAATCCCTCTGGATGCTGCTGCTTACATCAGTCACATCTGGTACTCATTTAACTTCCCTCCATGAGGGCTGTATCTCTTTCTTACATGGTTCTTCAGCAGCTGAAGAAAAAACTCTGCTGTCAGGCAGCCACCAGGATTACACAAACAGATGTAGTGGAAAGTGAGAACACATACACTATGAACACATTTTACTTGCCCATAGTTATAGCCCACTGGCTCTACATGTGGTTTAATAGGGATCTAATGTAAAGAAGTTCTGGCATCTAGGAGCACCCTAATAAAATCAAAAACTCCTAGAAGGAATTATTCATTCAGAATTAGGGAATGTATGATGCACTTTCAAAGTAAGAGAAGCAGTGAGAAGAAATAGCCTCTTCTGCACCAACCATCAGTTTTACTGTTGTAGCAACAGAAGCAGTTGGAGTTGTGTCCAAACAGGGAGATGAATACAAAACCCAGCCCAAAAATGGCACAGCACATGGAGAACAGTAAAAAAGTGTGTACAGGCACAGCTTTATGGTGGAGAAAAAAAAATTAAACATCTTCTGTTTTAATTAGAATGTACTAAAATTATTTTAAAATTATTAAAAAAATTAGATCAGAACATAAGCCTTCATACATAGAATCACAGAATCGTTTGCAATAGAAGAGACGTTAAAGATCATCTAGTTCCAAATCCCCTGCTATGGGCAGGGACACCTTCCCAGCCTTGAATACTTGGTGGAGCATCCACAACTTCTCTGGGCAACCTGTTCCAATGCCTCATCATTCTAAAAGCAAAGCATTTCTTCCATAATACTTAAATATCATGAAAATATTTTTTATCACTTAAAAATTATTAACTTATATGCAAATAACTGAAATACTTAATAACAGGAATTTATAATGAATAGTATTTTATTAACAGACATAATTAGGACTTGCCTGTAACAGGGATCTTGAAAGAACACAGGGTGATTGCTCACTAAACTCACAGAAGAAGTCCTAATGTATATGAAGGAAAAGAACAAAAGACATCAGGTTAATATGTAGATTTATATATTTATAAATATACACCAAATCATTTTTACATACACATACTTTCATCTTTCCTAAACAAATACATACAACTGTGTAAATGCACCTGTATTTTGTTTAAAAGCATACATAAAGAGCATAGCTTACACAACTGGTATAAAACAGACCATGAATAGCTTGAACTGAACAGAATACATTATGGAGATTTTCTGCAATTACTCATTAATTAACAAAAAGGTTTCTGAATTTTCAAATGCAGCAACTAGAAAGATGATAGTACAGAAAAAATATACAATGAGATTGTTAAGATCATGATGCAACTACACCAGGTATTGAACAAAACTGAGAATTGATTGAAAAAAAAAAGTCTCAAACCCAGGAAAGGTTTAACTGGTATCAGACCCTTCATGCAAACATTCCTTTCATTAATTAACAGGAAATAGGAAGACAAAAGGTTTGATGTAACTGTATCTCTTATCAGTCAGAGAATGCATGGATACCAAAAAATATTTCAAGCATTTAAGTGTCTTCTAATAAATTTAGGCAGTAACTAAGAAGAACATCAGTTATTCAGGAAAGAATATAAGCAGGTGCTTAACTCCATGCCTATTTAGGGAACTGCATGCTTAAACACCTATTTATTGTTCTCTTGTGTTATAGGCACATGTGCAGAATACTGCTTAATGCATTTGTAAAAAATCAGGCATATAGCAAAGAATTATGTTCTGATGCTGTAGATACAGCTCTTCAACCACAGAAACTTGCTTGGCTTTGCCACTAAGATGCGTAACTATTTAATGAATTACAGGAAAAGTGAGAGGTTTGAGAGGAGAAAAGGTCTTTGTCAAAAGAAGAAAAATAGTAACTATCAGGAAGGATATAATAAAATTTGAAATTGTACCTAACAGTGAAAAACATCAAATACATACATAGTGCTCAGTTCTCTCTCCAGTGAGCAAGAGCATGCACATAATAGAATTATTTCTTGTCACATTTTCAGATCTTATTTTTGACAATTAATAAGAAATATTCATGCTTACCAGAATACAGTGCAAGTTAGTTAAGTTGACTACTTCACATACAGTTTTTATTCGGTCTATTAGTTTGGAAAAATAATTAACCATTTCTTCCCTTTTAATAATTTTTGCATATCGGGGGAAAGTTGGTGGCAGCAATCTCTGATTAACAAGTGGCTCAAACCCCATCATAATAGGATGATCTAAAGAAGGAGGCAAGAGAGATAGAGAAAAGCTGCATATAAGCTGTGTTTTCAGAACACCCTTCAAAATACAAATCATTCAGTTAGCCAAAATGAATTCTTTAAGTGACAGTTAACTTCCTGAGACTCCAACAACCCAACTAAGACAATGATTAGTCTTTAAAAAACCTCAACACACTTGTACAAACAGTGGAGTACTGTTTCCTATTTTAAAATGGCATATACACTGATTCTAGGTGCAATGTACCTAATCAAAAGTTCACATTATCTCCGACTTTGAAATGACATTATTGTTTTCAGGAGAACCACACCTGGTAAAATAAAATTAAAATCAAAATCAAACAATGCAAATCTGTAATGACTTGCATAACAGGTATTTTATTTAACAGTGATTTCAACTTCTTTTAAAATACACTAAGATATTTACATGTATGAAGGAATCATATCCAGGAAAGACAAAACCAGTGTAATTTGATACATACCTCCTTTAGTGGTATCATTCTGTGCCTGCATGCCATGATGCAGTGAATTGTGTATGGCAGAGAGCAAGTCAGCTGCCTGAGTCATAAGTTTCTGTGCTTCTGCAACTGCACTCGTCTGAAAGGCAGGAAACAATTAGTAACATTACAAACCAATACATTTTGACTATCTAATTAATGTTAGTTTAAAAAAAAATATTCTGATATTCTTACACAACCAGTTCTGAAATAAACTCAAACAACCCAACATTTTTGTATGGTAGCATTCTTTGTATTTTATGTATCTGTACATAAATTCAATGCTGTGCATTTTGCTGTGTAAGATTTTATGATAATTACAACTGAAAGTCTTGTACACAATACATGACAGTCCGCTGGGGGAACATGTAGTTCTATCCCTTTGCCTCGAAACACTAAGTTCATTCCCCTCTCAGCAATTAGGAAATCTTACATTCAGAAAACAGGCAAATGGTATGGAATGCTATTAAATTCCTCTTCTCAGACCAAAGACGTCTAGGTATAAATTCAGTATCACATGGAATGAAAAGCTAACACTTTTTTGGATGTGGACAAAACACTGCCCAATATCAGGTAACTCTGCAGGAGAGGACTGAACTCAAACAAGAAGTTTTGCTCACGTGTGTGAGCATAAATATTTTTAAATGTTTTGTAATGAATATTCTGTCTTTCTGCAAGGCCATAATAATGTCAGCTACTAGCCTTCCCTGTGTTTCCCACTTTGAACAAAAACTGAGAATTTGCCACCGTAAGGCTTTATTCAACACTTCACTGCCATCCACATCAATTCAAATCTCCTGAATCTAGACAGTAATTGCCTGATCTTAAAGAATGAAAAATAGGTATTTCACAGGATCCCAATGCAAACACAGAAACGCCAAATGAACATACCTCTTTTTTGGTAAATGCTATTAGGACAGTCAGTAAGACGCGGGTAAACTTGACTCTGCTGAAGACAGCTGAACATTGTTGATGCTGTAATAAAAGTACACTGCTAATTACTAAGCAATAGGTATTAGATCATAGAATCATAGAAAATGCTGTGTTGGAAGGGACCCAGAAGGATCATCCAGCCCAACTCCTGGCCCTGCACACAGGACCACCATAACTGTCACAGCAGGTGCTTGAGTGTTGTCCAAATTTTCCTGGACCCAGAGAGTTTTGGTGCTGTGATCACCACCCTGGGGAGCCTGTTCCAGTGCCCAGCCACTCTCTGGGTAAAAACTCTTTTTCTAATATCCAACTTAAGTCTCTCCTGACACAACTTCAGGCCATTCCCTCCAGGTCCTGTCACCACAGGGGAGAGATCAGTGCCTGCCTCTCCTCTACCCCTCATGAGAAAGTTGTAACTGCAATGAGGTCTGTCCTCAGTTTCCTCCAGGCTGAACAGACCAAGTGACCTCAGCTGCTCCTCATACAGCTTCCCCTCAAGGCCCTTCATCATCTTCAAGGCCCTTCTTTGGACACCCTCTAATACCTTAATGGCTTTCTTGTATCGTGGTGCCCGGAACTCCCAAGGACTCCTGCCCTCCCTGCACAAACTGCTGCACAAAATGCCTTGGCATGCCCTGACTGGCATGTCCTGCTGTTTGCCATCTCTTCCCCCATGCTCCTGGGGGCTAACACTTCCTGGCTGCTTCTTATATGCATGTGTGTGGTTATACCATATTTAAATCTCCCATCTACATCCATGAAATCCAGGAAAAAAGCAAACAATTACTTCAAGTTCAACTTCCGGGTCTCTCTCTTCTCCTTGTCGACTTCGAGTGCTCTGCAAGGTAAAGAAATGTCAAATAATTTACTAAAAATTGCAAAAGGAAGCTACTGATAAAATCCCTTTGCATTCTCTAAAATATCCACCTGTTAAATAACACAAAAAATCAGTTTCCTAATTAAAAATTTCTTAATATATAATCCAGGTACTTGAATGACTGTCCTATAGTACTAAGATCTATCTCAGTAAATTCTGCAAATAAGCAAGAAAAGTGTATGAACACTTTACATTGCGTAGATGTGAAAGCTATGGTAAAGGAAAATTAAGTAACTTCTTTACATTACATAGTATCTCTGCATAAACCTGAAAGTTAAATATCTACTTTCTGTGTCCCAGCCTAGTGTTATCTTCTACACCATGATTCCAGCTACTACTACTAGTGAAGCAGCTACTAAAAAGTTTACAAATAAAGTCTGAAGATTCAGCTAGAAGGCAAACTAAAAGCATGTTACAGAAACCATTATGGCAGTTCTTCAAAAACCCCACCATAATGAACCTCCTTCCTTCCTCATAATCCACCTCCCTTCCCCAAACCTATGTTAAGTATACCTGAAACATAATTAACAAGACAAAGGTAATTGAAAACAATACCTTCACTCGTCTTTGCAGGTCGTCTTCTACATCTTTCAGCATACCTGGAAAAAAACCACAGTATGATTAAAAGCTGAGAAGCATTCCTAGGCACCTAAACCACCCACGGGAAAAGAAGTTTTGAGGGGAAAATCAAACTTAAAAGTGCTTCACATATTCATTAGCCAAAGACTAGACAAAAAAAATAAACTTGTGAGGAATGATGAGGGTGTCTTGGAACAATCAAAAACCAGAATACAGACCAACTGATGCAAAGCTAAAGCATGCCCAAACTTTTCAAAAATAAATCAATGGAAAGCTCAAATACATATAAAACAATCGTGCATCGAAAGATTAACATTTGTACTTATGTATGCACCTAATAACATATGTATTCATAGCAGTAGAACTACTAGACTGCTTTTCTTTCTAAAGCAGCATGTTTAGAGGACAGCAAATTGTGAGGCAAAAAAGCAGAACTCAAGCAATGCACTTTGCAGTGGTCTGTATCTGTACCATGATGAGCTTATACCTAGCAACTTTGTTGGCATATCTAAAAGCACTTCTGTTTCTCAGGCACTTAACAAGACAACTGAACTTTTTTTTCAAGCAAAGATAATGTGATCTTTCTTTTTACCAAGTCAGCAATTTCCACAAGACAAATAAGCTTAACAGCTGAGAACTCCTAGCAATTAATCAGATGTATCTGAAAGTAATCACATGCTCAAAAGAAAACGAGGCTGCTGGGCAGATACAAAGAAAGCACAAACTGTACCTGTAACTCTAAGATCTGTCACACTATTAGCCATTTTAAATCCGTAAGTCATTGACTGAAAATCTTCCTAAAAAGAAAAAAATCAAGGAAGCAATACGAAGTGAAATATAAAAGCTGTAGTTGTATTTTCAGATTAGGGTCTGAGGTTTTCTTTTTGGCTTGGTTTTTTGGGAGTTGTTTTCTAATTAGGTTTTGGGTCTTTTTGCTGGTTTTTCTCTTTTGGAAGAGTGGTTGGGGCTGTGCACGGGGTGTGCTTTTGTTTAATTTCATCAAGTATGAAAGTCCAGATTTATTCTACACAGCTGAATACACTCAGAATGAATACACTGAATGACTTTCCCACCCAAATCCACCTTGAGGTAATTATTTTCTGCATAAATCCTTCATACCAATATGCCCTTCATATTTTCATCAAGTGACACCCTACCAAAATGTTACAAGAACTATAGATGCAAAGTCTTATTTGATCCATTTTAGATATAGTCAGCAAGAGTGATTTGTCCAAGTTCAGAGGAAACAGAGATTGCTCTGAGCACAGAAAACAGGACTCTAATCCCATTGCCAGATGGACATTTTAGACAAAAGACGATCATGACTATCTAACAAAGAAAAATAAAAAAAACTAAACTGGAAGAAAACCACAACTGAAACAGATTTCAAATGATTAACTACAAGACTTGCACTGCTTCTTGAGTAAAATATTTATGGGGCTCCAGTATTTAAGGAAAATATAGAAGAGAGCATGAAACAACTTCACTGGGGAAAAACGCATTTTAAAGGTATACAGTCTAATACTTTTAGGGATTGCTATTCCTACAGTATCCTCGAATCAAACACTAACCAACATCACTAATACATTGTTCTACTTGCATTATGGTATAATGTGGCATATTTAACCCCACAGGAGATGGGAAACACATACCTCCTCAAAAACAGCTGCTTTGTTAACCTTTTCTCTGGCAATATCACAGATTTTTAGGATTCCAAGAGCGAAAGCCTTCATAGCAGGATCTTCTATGAAGTCCGGATTATGAATATAAAGGCAAGTGAATACTGTCTGTGCCAAGGAATGTCCTTCTAACCATGTTATCTGGAGAAAAGGAAATTAAATATTTTACTCATGACAGCCAAGTCCTCATTTTTATACATCCATTCCTCCTCCATTTTACTGTGCTTCAAAGACTCCTTATCAAGGCAACCTTCCAAATACAAAAAAAAGGCAAGTGAAGGTGTTTCAAGCCCAGAAATCTGGTGTTGGATAAACCTCTTCTATACAGATCAGGTCTAACCCCTGCCATTTAGACACGACATTATGTTAAGAGACCTTCACATTTATAAACTTTCTCTGCATAAACAGTGAATGGAAAAGGCAAATAACTACGTGACAAGTCACTAATGTTTTCATGTTCTCTCTCTTTTACAACATGGAGCTTCTTGCCACAATTTCCCTCTCTCTACCACTTTCATATTTCCTTAAGCTACCAGGAAAGATTCAGTAATTTAAATTTCTATCTTGAAATGGCAAAAAATAAAGTAGAATCATATTTTTAATATCACCACTGTCCCTTCTGGGGACCAGGAGTAGAAAAGAAATGGTGTTACACTATATCAGATATACTATGATCTTTACATCCCTTTCTGACTAAACTGATTGGAAATGTTAAAAAAAAAAATAATATTATTCATGTAATTTTAAAAAGTAACTGAAAATAATGAATATCATTTACTGATGAAATTAAAGCATACACACAGAAAAAAAATTGCAATTAATAAGTAACTGATATTCAACTTATTTTTTTTAATGGATTTGTTTTCTTTCTTCAAAATGCTTCTGTAAGCTCAGTCAATTCTGACTGTACAGAAAGGAGAAACAGAGTGCTACCGGTTACTGCACATCCAGCTTCCAACACAGGCAAACATCAATACACAGCAGGCAATCTGTTCTAAACCCAGAAACTTTAAAATCTTTTAAAGGTTTTAAGGTGCTACCAGCCATCTTCCATATTTCCTATAGTAAAAAAAAAAATTAAAAGTCAAAGCTAAGTCTTTCATAATACACAGTGCAAATAACTAAATGGAAATTAAAATACATGTATGTATTTTCTGCTTGGTCAATCTTTTTTTGAGTTCTCCTGGTTTCTTTTATTTTTTTTTAAGATAGATTAAAGGATTTTGAAAGCAAAACCATCTAACCTAAAGAACAGAAAAACGCTTACCAAACAGCAAAAACACGTGTCCATTATTCCTACCAGCTCAGGTGAAGTGAGATCCTTTATTTTAATGGTGCCATCCTTAGAAAACAAATAATCAAAAAGACCCAACCAATAAATACTATGGAAATACTCAAATACTTAATATACTTAATATACTCATATACTAAAATACTATGGAAGCATACAGGCAAAATACAATTTATTTGTACCAAAGCCAAAAAGGAAATTAAAATTTGTTTAAGACTTCAGAGTAATTGTATACCACTAGCTTTACTGACCAGCTTCACAACATGTCTCAAATTCTTAAAAAACTGCATTCCCATCAGCTAACACTGACCAAATATAAAACTACTCAAAGAGAATGCTAGAGTAACAATTTTTATTTATTACTAGCCAAAAAAAGTTTAAAGCCAGTTAACTGCTAACAATAAAATCACAAAACAGTATTACCATAATAAAGATTGAACAGGAATAATATGCAGGACAAATTCTTTGAAGACTGGCTTTTAAACTGGAAATAATTGCAGTGTTTAACTGCCTTAAAGGTCAACACCAAAAAGGCTGCAACTTTGATCATTTAATTTGCCCAACGTATGCAATCTTGCATACATTCTACATGATTTAGCCAGTGTTTTATGGAGTTCTCTGACTCCATTCCAAATTTTCACCATAAAAAAAAAAAACACACTTTTTCCTCTGAGTGCATTACTTTTCACGAAATAATATCAAGTCTTTTAACCTCTGTCCTCTAATTTACCTTGATCATAAATCAAAAGTTAATCATTACTATCAATGTGGGTAAATTATCTGGCTTCTGTTCAACGCTGATAAACTCAAAGAATGATAAAAGTTTTAATTTCCAGAAGGAAGCTGGTTTCCATTCAGGTTAAATTCAAGCTAACCAATACATCTTAATATAAAACACATTTTGGGGAAGCACAGAGTAACTTGCAAAACAATGTTGGAAATACATTTACTTGAGGTATCAACACCCAGAAACTTCACAGTACTTTTCACTGGAAGAGTTATCATTGTGATAATGCAGGCAACAAGAAAGTAAACATGACAAGCTACTTTTTCTGTAATTATCCAAAAGAAAAAAAGAAAAACAAATCTCAAGACAAGATTGAAAACATTAATTATGCTGTGTTGTGCCTAACTGTAATTTGACAAAAGTGCGTATTTCTACATACAGCGTAGGCAAACCCATGAAAATCACACAAACCTTAATAGCTTGCTCAAAGTTAAGAACCTTTCTGTTAACTTGGTTTCCAATCATACCAGCATCCATCTTGGGATCCATCATTTCAATGGCAGACATGGCTTCAAAAAGACCAAAACTAAGAACACAAATTAAAAATTGTGCTGAATGTAATAATTTTATACAAAATAAACTAATGAAAAAATAAACATAGCATGACAAACCAAGTACACCGTATTCTGACCACAGACAATATATGTGAACATTAGTACTGATCTTCAGAGATCATGGTTTTCAGGAAGTTAAGGATCTCTCAACAAGTTAATACGAAAAAAGATGGCTAAAAGTAAAGAAAATGTATTAGTCTTTCTCTAAGGTGAGGAACACTCCTGAGTGAAATATCCCATTACTATATCTTTGCACACTTGTTTCTATAAACTTCATAGCATCTCCTTGAACATCATATAACATCATAAACTGATATTAGCTGAACAAGCTGTTCTTTATTACACCACACACAAAAGATATGTCCCCCCCCCCCACTAATGACAATACACATGACATAGACTAATATACATTTAATTTACCAGTTTTGTTTAAAATTGGCATGTTAAGAAAACTGATACAAAAAAAACCCTCAGCAAGTAACAATATGCCACTTGTAGTCAGGGCACAAAAGCTCGCAGAAAAGCCACACCAAAAGAAGACTTGCTGACATATGAAGAGATACAGTGCTTCACTTTATCATGACATTCATTAGAACTCCTGCAACAGTCTTTATAATACAAAAAGTTTATTGCATATGGAACATTTAAATTATGAAAAGTGCATTTGCTGTATTTGCCCTGAAATGTTCTTATGTATAAAACTACACCAGAAAATGTGCTTTGATTCAACTAAGTAACTAGCTGGTGACATCCTTGCACACACTTTTATGCAGGTTTTCATTTAATAGTATGCTTCTGTTTTCTTAGCTATTGGTTTCAAATATAACTTTTACCTTTACTCAAGTGAACACCTTCACTAAGAAAAGGAATTTGATCTTTAAAATATTGGAATTATTTAAATTTGTCATTCTTTAATAAATTCGGCAAGTCTTTACCACATGCTTCTCTATGAAATATACTTTCAATGTGTAGAGTTCTTACTTTCTCCTTTAGCATGTTATTTAAGTTGCATCAAGTTGCATTGGATTGTTTATTAAATATTTGATGACATTTGAGGCAACCAAGTTTAAAGTCTTTCTGGCCTATTTTTATAAAAGCACGTCCCAAAAAATAGTGCAGTAATGTAATCACCACAGATCATAAGATGTGCTATGAACTTCTAAAATAAAATTTCAATCACATTGAAAAATGTAATGTTATACGTTCAGCATAAAAGTGCAGCATATACACACTACTAAGAATGTAGGGTATTCTATATACTTCCAATACTTTTATTTAAAGTAAAAGTCTGGAAAAGCTTAGTTATCGGGTAACATTAACATGTTTGCAGTAATCTTATCTAAACGCCAGAAGCCCACACACATACTTACAGCTTGTCATGAAGAAGTTCTCCCAACTTCAGTTCTACAAAGGAACAGGACAAAACAAGCAATTACAATCATCCTACTAGCACAACTTTTCCAGGATAGTCTTGTTATGCACCCAACAGCCTTATGCCAAGAGAGATCAAGCTTTGGGAAGCAGATCAGGCATTTCTACCTGCATTGGGTTTGCATGGCCTGGGCTTTGTCGCTGTGGGGGGGCAGGGATGGCTCTTGTGAGAAGCAGCTAGAAGCTTCTTCCATGTCCACCAGAGCCAATTCCTAGTGGCTCCAGAAATTGGTGTGCAGCTTGGCCAATTAGAAACAATAATACCTCTATGGTAACAGATTTAAGAAGAAAAAAAAGCAACCAAAAACAACTGCACAGTTTTAATTGCAGATGGAGAAGAGCTGAGTGAGAACATGGGAGGAGAAGAAGAGCCCTGCAGACATCAAGGTCAGTGCAGAAGGAGGGGGAAGTGCTGTCACCCGCTCCTCACACAGGGCACCATTTGTCATCACTCACTCCTAAAACGGGGCACCAACTTGACACTGGTCACATAGGTCAGTCCCTTGTTATCTAAAATCTTCCCCTGACTGACAGTGGGCTCAAAAGGCTGACACCAAGATGGTAGCCAACATCAGCCGTTCATTAAAGACTTCTGCCTTCTCTCTGTTGTAATTTCACAAGCAGTACCGGTCAATTACAGACTCCTCCCTCTCACAGCACAACCTGCTAACTCCAACAACATCACCTCTCTGCTCTCAGCTCTTCATATCTTTTCTCTAATATGCATAACATCACTGTGCCCCTTTACTCTATTGTGGTTGGTCAATACACATCAGCATTCTGTGCTTCTCCTTAAATGCTGTTCATTTGTCTTATACAATCGTACCCCATGAGGGATGAGGCTCAGCCACAGCCCCATTCCCTCTGTCCCAATAATCTGTTCTACAGGGAAGGAGATGCTCCAGCTGCCAGAGCTGAAATTCCCCTGCAGCCCATGGTGAGGCAGTCATGTCCCTGCGGCCCATGGAGGTCCATGGAGATGCAGAGATCCACCTGCAGCCTGTGGAGGAGACCCACATCAGAGCAGGTGGATGCCTGAGGAAGGGCTGTGGAGACCTTGGGAGACCCACGGAGAGAGAAGCCCTGCTCCCGTGCTGGAGCAGCCTGTCCTTGGAGGACTACACCCCCTGTAAGCAGGACCCAGGCTGCAGCAGTTTTGGGAGGACTGCTGCCCATGGGATGGACTCACATTGCAGCAGGTCACTGAGAGCTGTTGCCCATGAGATGGACTCACATTGAGAAATTC
>WBND01001290.1:60263-72151 GCA_013398595.1 Tychaedon coryphoeus
GGTGATGAACTGACCATAACCCCCACTCCCTGTCTCCCTGCACTGCTGGGGTAGGAGGCAGAGCTGGAAGGAGAGAGGGGCAGCAGCAAGCTGTTTTTAAGGGATTATTTTACTTCTCATTATCCAGCTCTGATTTTGTCAGTAATAAATTCACTTCATATCTCTAGATTGAGCCTGTTTTGCCCATGAATGTATTTGGTGAGTTATTTCTCCCTTATCTCAACCCATGAACCTTTATTAAATTTTCTCTCCTCTGTCTGGCTGCAGAGGGAGGGGAGTGAGCCGCTTTGGAGGGTGCCTGGCATCTGGCATGACACTACTGCTTTTACTTACAACGCACTTTCAAGGCTGAAAGACTAAAAAAACCCAGTGGTTCACAGTGTGCCCTCACCCCTCTATTATTCTAGTAGTTAAAGAAGTAAGCACACAGCACACTCTGAGCCCAAAAAACTGATATCCTGGGCTGCATCTGAAGCAGCATGGGCAGCAGGTCAAGGGAGGGGATTCTGCCTCTCTGCTCTGGTGAGACCCTACTGTGCATCCATCTCTGGAGCCCCCAGTAGAGGAAGGACATCAATTTGTCAGTGCAAGTTTAGAAGGGGCTAACAAAAGTGAATGTAAGGCTAAAGCACCTTTTCTATGAAAGACAGGCTGAAAGAGTTGGTACTGATCATCCTGGAGAAGAAAAGGTCTATGGAGTCTAGCATCCCTCCAGTTCATAAAGGAAGGCTAGGAAAGAGCTGGAGAGGGACTTTTTACAAGGGCATGTACTGATAGGACAAGGAGAAATGCTCTTAAACTAAAAGAGAAACTTAGATTAGATACTGGGAAAAAATTCTTTACTGTGAGGGTGGTGAGTCACTGGAACAGGCTACCCAGAGAAGCTGTGGATTCCCCACGCCTGGCACTGTTCAAGGCCAGGTTTGATGGGGCTTTGAGCAACACAGTCTGAGTGAAAGGTGTCCCTGTCCATGGCAGGGGACTTGGAATGAGATGGTCTTTAAAGTCTCTTCCAGCCCAAGTCATTCTGTCAAACAGAAGCATCTGAATTGCCTGAACACGGAGTTTCCTCTGCTCCTTTTTTTCAGGTGCCTTAGTCTTTTCCAGGAGAGACTACTGAAAGGTTTCCTTTTCCTCGTAACTTTTAAAGGAGTCTTTTAGATATATTTGATGGGTACACACACATAAGTAATTAGAGAAATAATTACTTACAAGTAATACAGAGTAATACAGAGAAATATTACACAGAAATTATGTTTATCATTATGTAACATTCTGTGTGGTAAGATGCAGTTTTTATATTTATTTTTCCCTAGTGTCATCATAAAATCAGTTGAAAAAACTGTAAACTAGCAGTAGCACCTAACAGTAATAGAGGCACTATTTAAATGGAAGCAACTGCTTCCCCATTACCGAGATGCATTGAATCAGCTCAAAAACTCAGATTTGTTTCAAAAATGAAAAATGATGCACTGATGAATTAAATTAATTATTTGACCCTGGAGAGCCAAAAATATACAAGAAAGAAACAGAGTGTTGACTCTGCACGCAGGAACGACATTTCCACTTGGCAGAAGAGACAGGAAGAAATCTTTGCAAAGGAAAAAAAGCATAAAATGAAAAAACTTTAATTAAAGAGGTATTTATGTAATCTGGAAGAGGAAGCGAAGAGAGGTGGTTCATGATAATTACAACCTCAGAGCTGACATAGAATCAATGTAGCTCATTCATCTGAAGCTTGAACCTGGGTCAAACTATTGCCCAAAAGATCTTAAAGAACTATGCTCAGGCCTCCAAATGATTCCAAGTTCTCTGAGAATGAAACGACTACAACTCACCTCTACAAGCTTCTTCAAAATCCTGGGTTATATCTATCCAGTTGGTATTATTCTTTTCCATCTTGTCAGGCATACCAAGTTCCCATCCTGAATCATCATCTTCTACTGTAGCTTTCATAACCATGATGCTGCACCTTTAAATTCCTGTCAGAGACACCATATATTTGCACAAATTAGAGAAAGTGCTTCATGGGAATACTTTTTCTCCTTTCAAGAATCAGGTGAGAACGGGAAATGAACTTGCATTTTACTTAAACATCTGTTGTTACACAGAATCAACAGAAAGGCCTTTATTAACAAAAACTCCTTAAGAAAAAGCTTTTCTTATGCATCATTTCTTTACAAGTAGCTTGTAGGCTATGAAACCTCAACTACTAAGGACGCCAAAACGTCAGCTGTACAGACCCATACTAAAGGTCTACTGTCAAATTAGAAATAAAATCAGAAACATAACAACAGATGCAGACATCCCAATTTTCTTTTTGTTCTTTTATACTATTAGACTATATGTCCTCTTACTACTCTGCAACACGAATTAAAAAGCGGGCACTGTAAAACTGAAAAAAGGCTTATTTCCTCCGATTTCTCCAGGAGAAAGCCGTATCTAGTTTGCAGCACCGAAGTTAAGCAAGTTCAGACCGGAATATAAGTTTTAAACTCCACCGACCAGTTTTTTCGAACCGGTTTTGTTCTTTCGCAAGCTCCCGGCACAGAACCCCTGAGGACTTCCCCGCTTTCCCGGTCAGCCTGTCTGTGAGGTATCAGCAATGCTGAACTCCCCTCATGCTGACGGAGCTCTCGCAAGAGACAGCTGCGAGCTCGGCAAGCTCTGAGCAGCTTAACCACAGCAGCCACGGAAGCTTCAAACAAAGGCCCCAGTGGCAGAAGACCTCCCGGGCATCGGGAATTACCAAAATCAAAGGGGAGGATCAAAAGGCTTTTGAACAGCAGCCCCGGGGGTCCCCTCGTCCCGGCCAGGCTCACTTCCCGCCGGGGACCGTCAGGGTGTCTCAAGCGACCGCAGGCACTGTCAGGCTCAGCGGGCTGGGATGAGGAAATACGTGGGAAATCAACAGAAATAAATTAAATTCCCCCTTTCATGACGGGACAATCAGGCCCCTCGGGCTCTTCCCTTCCCCCAGGCCACCCCGGCTCCGGCGCTGCCAGAGCCTCGGCCGCCGCGCAGCACTACCCCGGGGCCGCCGGGGACCGCCGCCTGCCCACACGGCTCCCCCGCCCCGCCGCAGAGGAGGGGCCAGCGCGCCGCCCGCCCCGCTGCGGGGCAGCGCTACCGCCGCCCCGGGCTCCCCCTTCCTCCGTGCCTCCCCCCGCGCCCCTGCGGGCTCTGCCTGCGCCCCTCGCCTCGCACTCTCCTCGGGCCTCACCAGCTACGTCCCACGCCGCCGCCCGCCCGCCGCTCCTGGCTGGGCCGCCGCACACGCGTACACCCTCGGCCGCTGCTGCCGCCGCCACCAACCCGCGGGCCCAGCCTGAGCGCCCCGGCGCAGCCGCACACAGGAGGCCCCGCCGCCCCACCCCGTCCGCGGCCTCCCCTGCGCGGCCGCCGCTTACCGTGAGCGGCGAGGCGGGGCGAGAGCGGCCGGGGCGGCAGCGCTCGGCACCCGCTGCGCCCGCGAGGAACGCGGGGCGGGGCTGCGGCGGCTCCGCCCAGCGCGGTGCGGGCTCGGGCGCCATGAGGCAGGCCCCTGCGCGGGGGGCAGGACTGAGGAGGGCCGGGGGGCGGCCCCGGAGCGCCGGGGCGGTGCCGCGCAGCGGGAGCACGGTCTGTCTCCGGGTCTGTGCATACGCTGTATGCATATCTAAACGGCGTGTGTCAACGGGACGGAGCCAGGTTTTTCTCGGTGATGCTGAGCAGTAGGACAAAAGGCAGTGGGCACAAACTGATGCACAGGAAGTCCCACCAGAACACGAGGGAGAACTTTTTTACCGTGCAGGTGGCCATACACTTGAACAGATTGCCCGGAGAGGTGGAGTCTCCCTCTCGGGAGGTAGTCGAGAGCTGTCTAGAGAGAAGCCTGTGCCTCGTGCTCCCGGATGATTCTGCTTGAGCAGACAGGTTGGCCCAAATGACCTCGTGCCTTCCAGCCTGCCCCATTCTGTGACTCTAAGCCGCTGCCAGCGGGGTCCCGGCGCGGCCCCTGAGCTCCCAGCCCGGCCCAGCCTGGCCCAGCCTGCACACCGGTGCCGCCGCTGCCCGCCCGGGCCGCGGTGCAGGTGAGGCGCCGGCGCCGGGGGCCGAGCGGGCGGCGGCTGAACTGAAAGCAGACTCGGAACAGGTTGCTTTTTTCCACCTCCATCAGACGTTTCTTCCCTTTCCTTTTGCACTTCGTTTTAATGAACGTCATGTGCTAAAGGTTACGTAAGTCTGTGTTCTGTACAGGGTCTATCTGTGCTGACTATCTCTGTTGAGAAGGAAGCCGGGTGACGGAGATGATGTCTTAGGGAGCAAGGGTTTTAGTATGACTGAATGAATGCAGTTTCAGGCCAAGATCACCAGTGTAAAAGACAGTGGCTAATAATGTGCTTTACTGACCTGGTGGAGGATATCTTAAGTACATTTTGTCTCCAAGGTTTTGGGAAACAAATCAGAGATTAAAACAAAAGCCCTAAGTTTACCCATCATCCTTCCTATTCAACATGCAAGTACAGAGCATTTGTGCTTGGTGGGAAGCAGGAAGAGAAGTTTCAGTGAGAGCTCCTGTTAAACCAATGACAGCAACCTACCTTATCTGAAGGAATAAGTTATCTTTAGTTTAATGCCTGTTGGAATCTCTGATGGCCCACAGCTGCACTGTACTTATACAGAATTCCAGGGGCGATATACAGCAATATAGCAGACACCTTGTAATGATCCTAATGTTATGGTAAAAAGAACAGATCGTTATTATTGAACCTGATGTTGACTATAAAACATCTGTACATACAGAAGACAGTGATAGGTTGACCAGTGCTCTCTCCTCTAGTTGATTTTCAGGGGAATTCTTACTTAGTTTCAGGACAGAAGGGCTGTAGTCCATATAATAATTCCACTATGGAATTCTTTTTTTAAAACCACAATAGTTAACAAAAAACACTTTTCTGGAAAGATTTGAAGTTTGTCACAGAGTATTCCACTAGTTTGTGGTTCTTCACAGACTTGATTGTTGCAATTATAAGCTGACTTTTGTGAAGTAATGAGGCAATGGATTAATCCGAAATAAATGTAAGCAATTATCACTTCCCTTGGCAAAAATATCAAGCATCAGAAATGAACAGCAGGTTGGTTATGTGGGTGTGAAGTGACCATAGCAGTTTAAAAAGGCAGTACATGTTCACTGCAATAACCTCTAAGGTCAAATGCTTTGTTTTGAGAACTTCAACCTGAAATGATACAATGAAGTGCCTAGACAAAATGCTGTGAAGGACTGATGTAACTTCTGGTACATGTGATATGCACATGGGAAAATCCAGAGAAATAAAATAATTTTAAATTTATTTTTTGATTACACACACAATTTTTTTTTTTTTGTAGGGATAGTTTACAAAGATCACTAGTATCTAAAATGCCTTGGAGTTCATTACAACAGTATACCTTGTTCCTTAGTCCAAAACTTAGACCACAAAGTAGTACTCAGTGTTAAGCAATACAGAAGAAAAAAGCAACCTTCATATAATACTTGCTGGTTATGTCCAGCACATGTTTTGTGCTTCTGTCTTGGTGAAGTGGGAGTAGATCAAGGATTATAAGGAACATGCTTCAGTATTAATTATGGAGTACCTTTGTTCCTGTAATACAGTTAGAACATGTGATCATATACTTGACTTAAATAGGCTGCTTTGTTTAAGAAAACTTCGTCTAACCATGTGACAGTTTAGGGTGTAGTCATTTGACTGACTGCTATTTTTGTCTTTCCAAAATGATGTTACATTAATTTTGAAAGTACTGATGTATTTTGTATGAGTTTGCAATACAGGGCATCTATTTTTACACTGCAGAAACTCACACTGAAGCATAATGAATTTTTTAGGGATACTTAAGAGGAGAAGTGAACAAACTTGTCTTGTACTCTTTGGCTTTAAAAAGTATCATGTAAAAGAAATTTACATTACTGGCATAAGCAAAAAGGCATCTTCAGTCTTCCCAGTACTGAGTGAAATGAAAATCAGATTTAGGAGATAAGACTGTTTTGCTTGCTCTAAAGAATTTGAAGTGTGTAGAATTACTTATTGACCTGTTTGTACAAAATTAAAATTGTTTCTAATTTTCTAAATAGCAGGGATTTGTCCTCTTCCTTGAAAGATCCATTGTGGAAATGGTCATCTGCTGCAGGATATCTTCATAGCCTTGACCCAAGAAGGAGGTATCTCATATTTGCTTCTGAAGATTTTTCTTTACCTTTTGCCTTGTTTAAAGTCCTGCTGATTTTTCAGGAATTTACCACTGCTTTCGATGTCCTTTGTAATGGAAGGAAGTGGTGCGGGGAGAAAAGGCAAAGTGAGAGATCTCAAAGTGTGCAAATACCTTCATAAATAGAAAGAGCATGACCTTCAGGTAGGCTGAAAATTATCGACATAGATGTTTTAATTTTTTTTTATACTGTGTATATGGAGGTTCTTCTTAGACTGAAACAGATGAGATTCACTCAGTTTTGACTGGGTCATGGAGAGGGGATTATGTTAATATTCTGCATGTAAAAATGAAATGTGATTGTCAGTAGGCATATGGAACCTGTGAAACAGTGCATCACTTTAGAAACTTGTCCTCTTCCTGCTCTGAAAAACAGTGCCCACTCCTTCCCACCCCCAGTCCTCAGAAATTTAGATGAAAATGTCCACCAAGTCTATACATTCTGAATTTTCTGTGAAGAATATTGATGTGTTACTGCATTTGTAGTATTACAGAGACTAAAGTAGCTGAATGAAGCACAGATTTGAACTAAATTTTTTTTTATGCACTGAAATATATGCATAACAGAGCACAAAAGATCATTTTAAATGTGAAAAAGAGGAGAGGCAAAGTTGCTGAAGTACATTAGAGATATAGAGTCAAAAACAATTTTTCCAATATGCATGTAAGCAAGTGTTGGCTTCCAGATGAAGGAGTGATTGTTTTTAAGAGTGATGGAGAGCTGTTAGCTTCATTATCTGGAACTGTTCATTATCTGGAACTGACTGGATCTGTTCAGGAATAGGAGTATAGCAAACGGCAAGGCAGATTTAACTAGCAGAGGTTAAGTTTTAATAGGAAACAATTATTATCCAGTTGATAATTACAGGGAATGGGATAGGATCTAGAGATGCTTACATATTGCTACCCATTAAGTTATTTTGACGAGCTTTTTCTTATTCTCCTTGCTTTTATGATAGAATCAGAAAATTTTTAAGGTTGGAAAAGTCCTTCAAGTCCAGCCATCAGCTCAGCACCACCATTGACCATTACACCATGTCCTGAAGTCCCATATCCACACCCTCTTTTGAACACTTCCAGAAAGGCTGGCTCCACCAGTTTCTTGGGCAGTTTGTTTTAATGCTTTACAATCCTTTCCTGCTTCCAGAGGGGCTAACCATTATCTTTTATAATTTTTTGTGATTATTTCAGCTGTATGGTCTGATCTTGTACATGTCATGCTGTGCAGCTTACTTAGTAGTAAATACTTTTTTAGTAGCCTGTAAAGATGCAGGACTGAGAAGCCTATCTTTGTCTGAAAACTTGTGACTCTGCATAAATGTCAGTAATTTGTGACTCAGTTTGTTACTTGTATTGCCTTGTCAACAATACTAAATGAACACAACATTATTTATGTAGACTTACAAGCTTCTTGCTGTAGCTTATGACACCTCTGATGTCCTTGCCTTTCCACACTGTGTGTAGATTGGTATATATTTGCTACCTTCTCTAAGTCTATGGATTGGCCCATTAAAAAGGCACATTCCTAAGACTTAATTTCCTAAAATCATAAAGTTATTAAAGTTGGAAAAGACCTGTAAGTCCAACCTTTGATTAAACACCACCATGCCAACTGAACCATAGCCCTAAGTTGCATGTCTAGCCATTTATTGAAGACTTCCTGGGATAGTGACACCACCACCTCCCTGGTTAACTTGTTCCAATGCTCAGCCACTCTTTCAGTGACAAAATTCTTTCTCATGTCCAACTTGAGCCTGTGCTAGCACATATTGAGGCTATGTGTTCTTCTCCAGTTTCTAATTTCCTGGGAGAAGAGGCTGACCCTTGCCTGCTACACTCTCAGGTAGCTGTAAGAGAGTGATAAGGTCACTCCTGAATGTCATTCTCTCCTTTTTCTCCAGGCTAAACACCTCCTGCTCCCTCAGCTGGTCCTTGTAACATTTGTGCTCCAAGCTCTTCATCACAGCTCCGCTGCCCTTCTCTGGACACACTCCACAATCCTCAATGTCTCAGTCAGGATCTGCTATTGACCCCTAGGTCTTTTTTGGCTGAGCAGCTTTTCAGTCTCCCTGCCCAAAGCCTGTAGCATTGAATGGGGTTCTTGTGACCTAAGGATGGGACTCAGCACCTGACCTTATTGAACCTCATACCACTGGCCTCAGCTCATTGATTCAGCCTGTCCAGATCCCTCTGCAGGGCCTCCCAGCAGATTAACTCTCCCACCCGACTTGGTGTCGTCTGCAAATTGAGGTGGTACTTGATCCCCTCATCCAAATTATTGATAAAGATATTAAATAGGACCAGTCCCAGCAGTAAGCCCTAGCAAACTGCAGTAGTGACTGACTGTCAGCCAGATAACTTCATTCACCAACACCCTCAGCCCAGGCATCTATCCAGTTTTTAACCAGCAAACTAGTCTAAGTCATAAGTAGCCAGTTTCTCTAAGAAGCAGCTGTGGGTGAGAGTATCAAAGGCTTTACTGAAGTCCAGGTAGACAACATCCACAGCCTTTCTCTCATCTGCTAGGTGGGTCACTTGGTCAAACTTAGAGACTTAAATTTTGGTGGAACCCATTCTGCTCCACAAGACAGTATTACTGTTGCTGCAATTTTCAGAGATGCATGCCTGACTCCCCACCAAGCTTTTACTTGATGGCTCTGTAATTTGCCATCACCTTACTTTCAAATTTGTATTTGCTCTGGTTAAATTAAATGTAAATGGTTTGGAATAATTTTGTATGTTTATTAAAGATTCTACTTGAAGTGTTAAAAATTTTGGGAAACCAAAAGAATAAAGAATAATTAATCATTGTATTAACTCTGCATTAAAAAGTCAATGGATAAGCAATTCATTTTTGCACACAGTATTGTGTTTGAAAACAAATAAATCTAAGGCATGTTCCTGCTGGTGAGAATTGTTATGTAAATAAGGTCAGCAAAGGTCTTCTACTCCATTTGTACACTAGAGTTAGGTTTTCTAAAGGTAAAGTTGTTCTCCATAAAAATAAATCCTAAACTTGGAACCAGTTTACCTGCCAAAAAAAGAAAAAGAATTCTAAGTTCAATCATTCAGTGACCTTTAACTTTCCACAAACAAATGTTTAGCTAGTAAAAATACGAGTTCTGCTTAGAATGGTTTTTGGGTGAAATAATCAAGATAAATGTGACACTTATATTGAATTGTGTTCTGCATTTTTTGTTTACATCGAGTGAAAAAAGAGACTTCAGTAACTGATACAAGTATTTTAATTAGGCCCATTACTAACATTCAATTTTTCATAAATGAAGTTGAACTTTTTGTCAGTCTTAAATTATTTGGAGCTACTGCTGGGTCCTCTTTTTTCAGAAAAAAAATCTCATATTTTTAACTGATTTATTTTTGTGATGTGACAGGACACATGCAGAGCTGTTTTAAAGCATTATTTTCATACCCTATTTAAATAAACTGACTCTAACTTCAAAATATTTGAGAGATTTTTATCTACACCTCCTTTATTTGTCCTTTACTTGCCAGAGGCTGCCCAATACTATTTTCGTCTTTGCCTGAGTCACACTTGAATTTATTCCATGTCTTCTGCTTTGCTTTAGACAGAGCTATGCATTTAAAATAATTCCATTAATAGAATTCACAGACAACTTGTAGCTGTACTGAATTCTGTTTTAAGTCTTCTGTTACCCATTTCCCAATGTGACCAGTGTTACGGAACAAGTGAGACTGTTCCTACCTGTTGCCAGTGCACTGGCAAAGTTCTGCATTCTTCTCATGCTCTTCTCATCTATGCTAGATACCTGAAGAAACTTCTAAGAGAGGGAGGAAGCTCCTTCCCAATAAGCATGTTTTGTGATCATAGCCCATGGGTTCTAGTTCTGGGAAACATAATTAATGTTGAATTATTTGCTGGAGAAAGACCATATGAATAACTGAATAGATGGACATCTGACATTTTTATTAATATGATGGGATGAAGACTTAAAATGTATATAAGCACTAATGCATAAATAGGAGGTAGGAGGACCAGGATCTCCCATCTGTCATACCTCGACAAAATTAGTTCCTGCTCTTCACTTGTGTGATTTCTGCTGACTTGCCAGTAAAGTAGCTTTGTTCTGTGTCCATAAGGTATGGATGTGTATGCTCGCTGTGCAAATCATCTGTGTACCATTGCATGGATGATAAGCAGAATTTACCTTTCTAACACTAATCTGGGTTAAAGGACTAACAAACAGTAACTGTAAACCATCCTTCATGTGAATCAGCCCTATGGAAGAGCTGCAAATTGTCACACAAAATGCACGGCTACATCCTAGACAGTGGAGAAGTCTTGGCTATCTTTGGTCTTGCCTTTGTGAGTAGATTGAATGATGTGTGTAGGAGAGGAGTTGCAAATGCTGTAGCCAGGTATCTGTACTTTGAAAGGGAGGATGAATAAAAGTGTAAATTTAAAGGATCTGAAATCTGCTTTTTACTGAACAAGAATTTGAGTGGGTAACTCTGTAGATACACAATCTTATTGGGAAATTAACTTTGCATATTAATAACTTTGCAATCTATTAAGGGTTGTGCCTTTATTATTAGTGAAATTAGGATTTGAACTTGATTTCAGTTTGCCAGTCTTTTACTTAAGGGCTGCTTTTCCCATACCATGTCAGATTTGTAAACTCGGAATAAAGATTTGGCCGCAGATTCTTAGTAGTTTCTTCATTTGAAGAACTTAATGAAAAAGGAAATACCTGGTTGTTCCAGTTTAACAAGTATCAGAGAGGGAGATTAAATTACCCACTTCTAGAAGTCATCAGCAATACTGGTGCATGGTTCAAAACCAGATGCTAGGCACATTAAGGTTAATTTGCCATGAAATGCTTTGTGAAGTATACGAGGTATTACTTTGCTTTTGCAAAAATTCACAGGAGAGGGGTGAGGGGTGTGTGAAGAGGCATACAAAATCTTTCACTAATGAATCACTATGAATTGTCTTGCTTCTGTGGTACCTCAGTGCCCTGGGCAGTAGGATCCTTTGGGTTCAGGTACTTACCTGCCACGACAAACTGTGTATAAAGGTTGGGCTGGGGGGAAGCGCCCCCCGAAGGTACTGCAGAATCACAGAATCGGTCAGGTTGGAAGGGGACGACAACGGGTTATGTGGTCCAACCTCCCTGCTCGAGCAGAGTCATCCTAGAGCACACCGCACAGGATCGTGTCCAGACAGTTCTTGAGCATCTCCAGTGAGGGAGACTTCACAACCTCTCTAGACAATCTGTGGCAGTGCTCGGTCACCTGCACAGCAAAGAAGTTCTTCGTCGTGTTCAGGTGGAGATTCCAGTGCATCAGTTTGCGCCCACTACCTCTTGTCCTACTGCTCGCGAACCACGGAGAACAGCCTGCTTCCGTCCTCTGGCTCTCCCCCCGTCCCCGCATTAGATACTTGTACGGAAGTACGGACTGCTCAGGTGCGAGTGGCTGGCGCGGGGGGCGTCCAGCCCGGGGCCTTCACCGGAGCCGTGCGGCTGCCGCTCGCTCCGTGCGGCCCGGACGGGCCGGGCAGCGCGCTGCCCGCCGCGGCGGCGCTTGCGCGCGGGCGGGGCGCGGCGGAGCCGGTGACGCGCTGCGGTGCGGGCAGGTCCTGCTGCCGCCGCCGCATGAGC